>JAJAGP010001527.1:0-51551 GCA_025084515.1 Ancistrus triradiatus
ATTATGTTTGGAGAAAGAAAAACACTTCATTTCAGCATAAGAACCTTGTCCCATTTGTGAAACATGGTGGTGGTAGTATCATGGTTTGGGCCTGTTTTGCTGCATCTGGGCCACGACGGCTTGCCATCATTGATGGAACAACGAATTCTGAATTATTTCAGAGAATTCTAAAGGAAAATGTCAGGACATCTGTCCATGAACTGAATCTCAAGAGAAGGTGGGTCATGCAGCAAGACAACGACCCTAAGCACACAAGTCGTTCTACCAAATAATGGTTAAAGAAGAATAAAGTTAATGTTTTGCAGTGGCCAAGTCAAAGGTTCACATACAGCAAAGGTGAACAGCAAAGGTTCACATACTTTTGCCAATCACTAATATGTAATATTGGATCATTTTCCTCAATAAATACATGAGCAAGTATAATATTTTTGACTATAATATTTTTAACTGGGTTCTCTTTATTTACTTTTAGGACTTGTGCGAATATCTGATGATGTTTTAGGTCATATTTATGCAGAAATATAGAAAATTCTAAAGGGTTCACAAACTTTCAAGCAACAGTATAAATAACTTGTATTCCATTAGTGATCTTGGATGAATTTGGGCCTTTTCACTTTCTCTGGACTGAAAAAGACACGTGTTCACTATCAACACTTTTGCAAATGATTTATTGCATTGTAAATAGCAAAAATATCATGAAGGTTAAGTTCATGAACTAGCTGAGAATGAACCTTGACGAATGAATAGGAAGTAATTTAGCACTGTTGTATTAAAAGATGAGATGCACATTGGGATCATTATGATGGCAGTCAATTTACTGAGTACAGAATGAAAGGAACAACTGTCAGAATGTCTTTAAGCACAAGCATTGCAGGATTTTGCCTTTCCGGCACCGGAGGCTCGGGGGAAATTATAATGCTTTTAAACTCTCTATTGGGGGTCTGATTGAGTCTACTGGAATCTGTTGTGACACACACTTGCACATGGGGTACGTAAAGACAAAGAAATATTTTCAAAAGAAGACGAAGAAGAAGAGGAATGAGATCTTTATTTCGTTAAGAAAACAAGACAATTCCAGTCTATAAAACAGTGCATTTACCCTGTTTTGTAGGATTTCAGATTCACCTGGTTGCTACACACGTTGGAAAGATATCTCAGGAAAATGCTCGAGTGCCGTTGGTGAAACCGCTGCAAACACAGCATTTCAGTTAGTTACATCAGGACAGCTTTAACTGTTTCTTATTTGCCATCAGCAACAGCAGCATGAGCACTAGTCTACTAGTCAACTGTTGTCTTCCTCTTCATATATAATTCATCTGTGCAGCTGGATCAAATGCCTTCTTCATGTTGTGTTTCTTTTATTTTGTCCAACCCTTGTAGATTCCAGCTCAACGTGCATCTGTAGAACTATTATTACTCCTCATATTGTGTCAAATGTGTATGCCAGAGACAGTACAGCGTAATACAAGTTACTTGTGTTCAAAGCATAGTTATGTTCAATGTAATGGAGATTTTGAAATTATAATATTCTATAGCAGAGGCTGCACAAATACAATTCTTTATCTGAAAAGCTGTCAGGAAATGACATAAATATAAGATATACACCTTTATGGAGGAATTATTACAAGTGACTTGTGCTATGTATCTTGCACCTGTCTCATACATTTGCCTTCCTGCCCCCCAACCCCCCAATTGCAGCATACCACCCTTCGGGGGCACACCCCCCACTTTCAAAACCACAGATTTACCTGAAGATTCAGAATATTAACATGTTTGGGATGAGATGCATTTTGGCCATTTACAGTTACCACTGTGATAAATAACAAAAACGAATTGCTATTTTTGGAAGGATGAAAGGTTTGACAAAATGTTACAAAAATATTCAAAAACAGACCTACAAGGCAAAGACAGAATAGCACAGAGCATTACACTATTTACTCTGCAATAGATTGGTGCTCATGTAGCCGACCATATGATGGAAAAGAAAACTGGACGTTTTGGACCAAGCGACTTCTCTTTACAGTGGAAAGGGTTTAGCATGGTGAGTACTCTGACTGGACTTGGATTCGGAACAGGTGGGATTTGTTGCTCTTGCACATTGAGCCTTGGGAGCCAATACCCTGTAACAGTTCTCACCACTGCTGACTGGGAGAGCCCCACAAGATAAGACTTGCTGTTTAAGAGATGCTTAAACCCAGTCACAATTTGTCCCTTGTTGAAGTTGCTCAGGTCATTATTTCTGAACATTTCTCCCATACGTAGCACACCAACTATGAAAACCTACTGTTAGTTTGCCACCTAATATATCCCAAATCTTAACATGTTTTGGTCTAAAGAGATAATCACCGTTATTTGATTTGTCTGTGAAGTCAAATTTATTTACAGTGGTTGTCAAAAGTCTGAGACCCCTTGTACAAATACGTTTGGATCTCTGTGGAGGAGAATTCATCCTTCTGCGGGATAAGGACCCAAAACACACAAGCTTTGCTGCAACTACTCGACTAAAGATCATTTAGACTGTAACAGATCACATCGCGTGCTCACGCCCGCCACATTCACCGACGTCTCTTTTCCCTAATGAGCTGAATGCGTTCTGCCTGCTTTGAGCTCGCTGACAAAAACCCAGCTGTGCACGCCCCCACATCACTGTGAGACTCCAGTCTGGCCATCTCTAGCAATCATCTGAAAAGAGCTTTAGAACGAATCAACATCCGCAAAACAGTTGGACCAGATGGCACTCAGGACGAGTGTTAAGGACCAGCGGTGAGCAGTTAGCAGCTGTTTTTCGGACATTTTCAATGCTCTTCTGAGAACATCAACAGTTCCCAAGCCCATAACCACATAAATCTTAATACATTATCAAAATATGTCATATTAAAATATGCTCTCTGAAGATGTTATCTTATTTTCATTCAGAAAAGCAACAAAACATGTCATAATTATGTCCAGTCTGTAGCTGAAAACAAACGCAAGAAGTAATCTGAGCCCCAGTTTTAGTACTAGCAAATTAAAGATTCTGTATAATTCTCAACACCAGGACATTTGGTCTAAATTGACTCAAGAAAATCAAGAAAAGGATAAGATTTTGAAAATACCAGAGGAGGTGACTGTAAATTAACTACACGACTGTTCACTGTTTGCGATATTGGTGTGCTGAGACGTACCAGTTGACTTAAATAGAAAAGTCACTGAAACAGAATGAAAGCTATTTAGCCCTTTAAGGTCTGCAAGCACTGCCTTTGAACTGCCTTTTCAGCTGACTAGATGCACTTTTACAGTTGTGCTGGTATTTGTTTAAGATGTGCAAATATATTTTCCCCCACTTGATCTGGAAAATATATGCCATTCATTAAAATTATTTCATTAAATTTGTTTGAGGTATGCTTCATGAAGCCAGAACGTTCAGCTGCAGTGGCTTGAGTTTGAGTGATGTGAAGAGGATGAAGGATTTGGGAGTACCAAGACTCAAAAATGGATCCAACCTCCTTGGACAGTCTAGATGATATAGATAGGAATTAAATTAAATGACATAAATAGATTATCTGTGGAGATGATTTACTCCAAAATAAGTGCAGTCATTGGAGGTTCTCATGTCATCTAATGTGTGATCATCCTCAAGCCAATTTTATTACGGGTTTATGCCAAAATAAAATTAAGTCTTTTATCCTTAAAACATTCTTTTAACTCTAAAAATTAAAATTACCCTTAGAAATTCTAAAAATAGCAGAACATTACTGGTTCATAGACTAAGGCTTTATTTGAAATAGAACACTAGTGTGCCATTATAAATACAGATTCACTTTATTTTGTTAGACCTATTGTATTTAGAGTCAATATATATTTTACTATATGGTTGAATTTGAAGGTATAGTATTACTGACTGTATCTATTCTGCTGCTATTTACATTTATATTAGTATAAAACAGTACCAGTTTCACATCTTGACTATCATGTTTATGATGGCCCTGGCATTTCCAAGAAAATAAGCACAGCAATAAGAAGCGTGAATCTCTTCTTGCAACATACCTCATTAAAGAAACATCGGTTTGATGGGGTCGGGCTGCAGCAATTCTCTGCCATTTTCACATGATTTTGGGTTGCGTTGAGCACAAAGCCTGCTGGGATATTCCGACCGATGTCGGCTCCTGGCAAACTTCATTACACGTACCCCTGCAACACTGTACACCGAGGACAAGAATGAATAATGAATTGCAAAACAACACAGTAATAAATGCACTTTGAGAGCCCAACTCTTATGCAAATCATGGAAATATGTTACACATTGACTCATATTTCAAATGTATGTCAGTTTAGATGAAGTCAACCTGCTTTGTATTGCTCCAGCCTAGACCATATGGAAAGAAATATGTTAGAAAATATTAACTTGCAGTAATGAATAACTGTCATGCAATAAATTTTAAGGAAGATGAAGATCAGTATAAATAAGACGATATATCAGTACTCTTTGGAGATGCAGGGTTAGATGAAACAAACAAAAAACCCTCACCCCAGTCAAGTTTGCATTTTGTTTATATTGGGGGGAATCTATGATTTTCAGGACCAATTTTATATCTTATGGGAGGTAACTGACAAACAATTAGTATTTTACACCAGCTTTTTATTTTTCTGTAGCCTTCCCATGGATGAAGGTTAAAAAATACAAGGGCTAGCATGTTGCAACAGACAGGTTTCTGTTTACTTTTCATACTCAAACAAGTGAATACAAGAGCAGTGTGTATGTTGTTATTTTAGGAATTTAGGCAATATATGTGCATGTATATTTTCCAGCCTTGGATTTCTTCTGCTGACTTCTGCTTAAATCTTAAATTTATTGTCTTGGAATCAGTTCCTGACCAAAGGCAACAGTCAGTCTCGCTACTGGAATACTACCACCTTCCATAAGGTATGTAACAAGGGTTTTAAAGAAAGTAATTCTGTTTAGATTAAATTTTTTTACATGTCCTGGCTATCCGGGAACACTAAATAAAACTGAATTAAGCATGCCTAATGCATGCTGATTTATTCAGCTGTATTTAGCTTCAAATGTTATGTTTTAACTTGCCCAGACCTCACTGACCTTGTATTGGCCATTGTCGTGTCTTTCACTAATTTCCTCTCATTAGTGAGCTGCATGCTGTCTTTTATTCCTTTCTTTGCACTGTTTCACACCATTCTCACCTTCTCATGGCTGTATTTGGTGAAGTATTTGTCCCTCTCTGAGTGCTCTTTGGTGTTTAGAGCTGTAAGTTCATTCCCAGTGGATGCGTGTTAGCGGTTGTTGTTTGATCCCTGAGTGGCATGCCTAACACGTGGCATGCTCTCTTTGAGCTTGCCGGTTTATCAAGTGATGTGCTCGTTTCCGAAATTTTTATGTTTCTGATGTTCTACTTTTAGAGTCGTCACTGTTAATTTAGTTCTTTAGTATTCCAACTTCCTGTTCAGGTCTTTTCTGCTGCCTTCCGACATCGACACGAGCTCCTCTGTTGGTTTGGAGGAACTATCGTATGGAGTAAGCGTTTTCCCTAAGCTAGAATATTTTGCAGTCAAAATTTGATCGATTCACAACAAACCTATGTTGATTGGTGGCATAGTTCAACAATCTGTTACACAAGAAGCCATGTTCTGCCTCGATACACGTTGGTTATCTTTGGTGGCAGTTTCACACATGCAAGCAATATCAAGAAATGAGTACCCCAAAAGTGAAATCAGTAGTTCTTTGGATCTGACAAATCCATGAGGGCAGGATTGTAAAGAAAGAATTCAGATTGAGGTAAGATTGAGAATTTTATTAAGCCCACCTCTCTGGATACACATTCAGTCCTATTAATGACCTTGGTGATAATAATTAAGAAATGTATAGATGCTGTCGCAATTGGCTATAAGATTGAGAATTAGATTCAGTCAAGTCAAGTCGTAAGTCAGTTTATTTATTAGCGCTTTTACAAGGCGCATTGTCTGCAAAAGCCAATTACCAAGTTAGATTATCTCCTAAATAACTACGTCCAATCCCAAATGAGCAAGCCTAGGGGCGACAGAGTTAACCAAGCTGGACAGGGGACAAAACTCCTCGTTCTAGGAAGAAAGAAACCCTTGGGAGGGACCAAGGACTCAAAAGGGACCCAAACCTACTTGGGGCGGCGCGATGATAAATCTAAGAGCCTGAAGACTTTAAAAGTCAGTTGAGTCCATGGTCGAAATATAAAATTGTGAACAAGTACTTCACATCGAAATTAAGTGGCCCGGGTTTATGGTTGGGTAATGATTGATCAATCTAAAGAGGGAAAGACACTAAAGTCATGGGGAGTATGGTTCGAATAAAATGTGAATTATGCCACAGTGGAGCTCCATCAGATGAAAATTTCATGTGTGGGGCCGGAACTGCCGGAACACAGCTCGGAGAGAGAGAAAACAGAAATGTAATGATTATGATTAAAGAGCATCTCAGTGTGACGACAACACTCCCATAGACGCCTATGTCAATCCACTGATGCCAATGTGTAGCATGAGACCCCGCTGGCAGCATTAGCCTATAGCAGCAATAGCTAGCAAAGCTAGGGAAAGAGGAGAACTGGAAGGAAACCACAAGCCAAGAGGTATCACATGGACGTCAAGGCAACCCAACGAGAGCAGAAGACAGGCAACCCCCCAACGTCTCTGATCACACCATAAAGTTGATGCTCTTTGTACTATTGAAGACCCAGACAAAGTGTAAGAGAGAAAATTAAATAACATCCAATCTTTTATGACCTTTACACGGAGATTCCTCGATTTTGTGTGTAGTGTAAGACTGTTCAATTTAGGGTTTGGCTGGATATGTACAGCTGTAGATACACCTCAAATTCTAGCACCAGCAGTGGAGAATTAATTGCCAGTGTTTAGGAATAACTGAGCACTAGTGGCAGCTATTGTACAGATGCATTGAGAGAAGAATGTAAAGGCCGGACCAAGATACGTACCCCTGCAGGCCACACACCATACTTCATCTTTTGAGAGCACTTAGATCTGTAGATTATTATTAGGAGAATAACAAGACTGCTGCGGTATCCAGGTCGTTAAGTTACGGACTCTCGTTTTTTTTCAGTCACATGACAAAAAATGTTTAGTACTGATATAGCTTTCCAATATACTGAGACATGTTATTTTTTGTGATCCAAAAAGATTAACCAATAAAATTACTGATACACAGAAAACACATGCATGTTAGTGATTACAGCACGTGTGTATGTCGGCATTCATTTCAAAAAACCTTTCCCAAACCCTGAAGAAGCATATTGTTGATAGATTGACAGAAGCCATGCACACATGGTGCCAATCATTTGGGGACAGCAAAAAAAAGCCACACATTCTCAGATAATGCATCCAAATGTCCACTTGAGGTTCGCCATGACATTCACTGAATAGGTGCCTTGACACTCTTGGATTGAAAATGGAATTAAGACACAATTACAACCCTTTTTTAAATTTTTTTTTCATGTTGTTGTCGGTACTATCAGGTCCAGTGAAAAGAGCTTTTGGGCGGTGACACCCCTTGTTCTACACACTTATGAAGCTTTTATAAACAATCACTCTCTTGTATAAATGGTATTGAATTTGCCTGAGGAGACTCTTGGCCAGAGGAATTGTATGTGTATATCGCGCCGAAGGTCCTGGTACCTTTAGTATACCTTGTCGTTCTCGAGTCTCTGCCTCTGTTCGTGTGCGTAGGCTGGCCCATCGCCATTGTGCCACTCTAGTCATCACTGAACCATTTTTCTCCATACGCAGCTGAATGAGGCGGAACTCTACGGGAGAGCCCGCTCCAACAGCACTGCCGTGTGAAAGCTGGCATGACACCCCGCGCCCTTAGTGTCATTCAGTCCCTGCCCAATGCGCCACTGAGTTGCCTCCTGTACCCCAATGTACGCCTGGAAGAATAAAGCGACTCAGATAACGGCCATCCTCACCCATGGTTATTGGAGACTTTCCTAATTAGGCGCACAGAGTGACCGATTTCTCTCTTGGAGCACAGTTGTAGCACAGACGACAAGGGGTGTGAACCACACTAACCCTTGATGTGTTGGTAGTTGCAGACAGCCTCCAACATGTGTGTATACAGATCAACACGTGTGTTGCCAGCAGTTGACCACTAATGACCAGCAACACCACTGATGAGACCACTATGAGAATTTTTGTTGGACTCTATAAGATATGCGTGTGACGTGTGCACAGTTGTGTGGACACTACCGATGTACCGTAGTAATTTTATAGGCACTAAGACTCTCAGAATTTGTCATTGTGAGTGTTTCTGGAACTATATAATTTTTATAGGTCAAGACATATCACTTAGTCTTGGAGCAGTCAATCATTTCATTTGGAAAAGCAAATTTGTTGAGAAAACTCTTTCAAGCACTTTTCTCTTAAATGTTGGAATAATTGTTCTCTGCCTTAATTGTTGTGTTTTCTTGGCATTCTTTGACAAATGGTTGAGTCAATTTAGGCTTATTTTTCTGTAAAGTCACTTACAAATAGTGGTAGTTGTTGGGTTGCAGGGTTTTGGGGCTTGTTTCTAAAGAGTATGGGCTTATTTGGTGTTGCTCCCTAATCCTCTCTCTAATATTTTTGTGCAACCACTAAAGCTAAAATAAAATATGCATGATGATGATCAAAGTCAAAGTCAAAGTTAACTTTATTGTCAAAAACTGCAATATGTACAATACATAAAGAGGATTGAAATTCCATTACTCTCAGACCCATGGTGCATCAATAAACATTAAACATGTAGATAAAACACTAAGTACTATACTTGCAGTTCAAAACGTAGACAAGACGAAACATACCAACACACTGCGACTCGCAGGACAAAAAACACGAAAACACCGTTTTGTCGGGAGAGAGAGAAGCCGCAGCGTGTGCGCGCGCCGCCATTCTTTAAGGTGCGAATATGACACAGGCTGACATCATGGAATTAATCAGCGGTGGCCTTTATGTGAGTGAAACAAGCTGGTTTGGGAGAAGATTCCCCATGCTGTTTAACCCTTCTGTAGCTTATTGGCAGCCCAGTCATGTAACGATTCACCCTATTTGACCGGTGGTGAACCATGAAAAACAGGGGGTTTTAGGGCCCAAAAGTGTGGTTAGCTCCAGATGGAAATGGTGAACCAAAAAAGGGGTTGAAGTGAGAGTGGCGGTGTGTGAATGCAGCAATAAATGAACTCACAACACTACACACCACCCCGTGGCATATTGACGACGCCACAATAAACAGCTTTCAGAGCTCCTGTGGGCGTCGCTCTGGGGAACCAAAAAGCACTGAGCGCTGCAGCAGAAGGAAGGAAGAGATGAGTATGAAACGGCCGCGAAAGCGTGCCATGGGAACTCCTACACGCTTACAGGAGTGTGGTACTGACGCGAATTACAAAAGGACGAGACTGATATCCAGCTCAGCGTCCTTTTCTGCGTTCGGTCGCAAGGGGAACGTTATATCCCTCCTATCGCAAAAGAGGAAGGGGAACGTTGCGAGAGGGAGAAGGCGCGGCAAGCGAGCCCAAAAACAGCTGCCAAAAACCAAGCGGGGTTAGAGCTCTAGAAGTGCTTACCTCTGTTCCTGACAAAACGAGTGCACTCAGTCACAAAAGTACCACCTAATCAAACTGCCATAGCGGAAAGGCAGCAAACAGGTCCAATGGTGCGACACCTGCCAAGCTCAGAAGCGGTCTTAAATACCTAACCTGGCAGGTGTTGCACATTTGCAATCACACCGATTAAGCAGGTGCATGTGCGATCTCATCAACCCTGTCCAGAGCGAAAACTGATCCTTTAACAAGTCAGACTGCAGGTGGGGCGTGATGGCAACTGGAGATTTTCTAATTCCTCTACATTACATTTCAGTTTAATTGCAGGAAAGACGTCGGGTAGGGTTACGCCGAAGACCATGGACCAGAAGGTCTAGGGTTCAAATCCCACCTTTGCCAAGCTTCCACTATTGGGCCCATGAGCAAGAGCCTTAAGCCACAATTGCTTTCACTGTAAGACTGTGCAATCCAGTTGTGATTCTCTGTGGATATGGGCATCTGCCAAATAGCTAAAGCTAAAGGTAGATCATTATTATCCATATACTTGATTTGGCACAGGTATTATGCCAGATGCCCTTCCTAACCCATCCCTCTCCATTTATCTGGGCTTGGGACTGGGACTAAGAGTACACAGGCATTTACCCCTAGTGACTCAGGATTTTTTTGTTATGTCCCAGTCTAGGCTTGGGCCTTCAGAATAGGAAAAGGGTAAAGTGAAGGGGAGAAAACATCCAACAATGTCCATCACCACACACAATACTGAAGAGCTTTATTGAGCAAGCTTCTGAAATCCAATGGACAAAAGCGAATAATCAGTGTCAACAACCAAACAGGGAAACACACAAGCAAACACAAAGCTAACCACCACTCTCGCATGCAGGCTAATAAAACAGAAGCAGTACACCCCTTCAATACAGATCATTCAAGACCATAAATGGAATTCTGTAATCCAAATGGAAAAATCCAGTAGAAATTAGCTTGCCAGTACATTTTCAAAATTTCAGTCTTTTCTTTTTTTTTACCTTCACGAAACAATTGATTTAATTAACACTACTATATTTCAAATATATTTCAGCACAGCAAGCTATGTTTTACACTCTCTCATCAGCATGATGGTTAAGTCTGACTCATGCGGAGGTTTGCCAGCAGGTTGTTCCCTGCCTCGAGAGATTTAGCGGTTATAAATAGTTGATGTTCTTGCACAATGGATTTTTATAAGGCTTGATTGAAACTGTTACTGTGTTATAGAGGCAACTTTTGGTTGCTTCGTTTCCCTGTACTTATGACAAATCTATTCAGATCCTTAAGTAACTGGTGTAACAAATACTGTACACAACATTCTGCTGGTCATGTTCTGTTCCTAGGCATTTACAAATAACAATTATATTGCAGTGAGCAGTTTTTTGAAATGGCACGGTAATTCATTGCTAAATGTGGGCAATTTTCAGATACAATAAGATATTTATTGGCATCTGGCACTGAGGACACATCACTGCCCATACTGTCATCAAATCTAAAACACTCATCATGTTACTACAGTGGGCAGACCAAAAGTGACCAGACCATCGGAAGAGCAATACATAAAACTTTGTTCTTTGAGAAACTGAATGAACAGCAAGCAACTCCAATTAGCAAAACTACAGTTAGCTATAGTAGTGGACAAGCAGCAGTATCTAAACTACATCTCAGGAAAGTAAACAACACATAAGCTACCAGGCATGAGCTAAGACCATGGCTCTCCACAGGTTGCGTCAAACATCACAGGAGGTGCACTGAGTTGCATTGTCTCAAAAAGTGAAGGCACTTGTTACACATATTGAATCATTATTATTCTTTTGTAAGGATGTGTGTGGACAGGTCTCCTCTGTTGGGATGTTAAAAAAATTGAGCTAAATAAGAACAGGAGCCAAAATGAAAAAGCTATAGAAGTAACCCAAGGGCAAAGGAAAGAAACTAATTAATGTAATACTAAATGTGAGTTAATTTTTGTCAAAACTATTTTCCTTTAATCACTTTATTCTTTTGGTGTGTGTGTGTGTGTGTGTGTGTGTGTGTGTGTGTGTGTGTAGGCTAGGGGGGGCGCAGCTTTTCTTAGATACTCATGGGGGGTCCAAGGAAAAAAGGTTGGGAACCACTGAGCTGAGACATACAAACATCTAACAAAAATATAATCATAGAAAAATATAATAATGCCTCTACAGCTTCCACATTTGTAAGAAGGGTTGAAAGAACATGAGTGCAGATATATGTGGTCAAAGCCAAAAAAGCTTTAGTGAGATCAGATTGGTAACGTTCTGGCTGCTAAGGCATGAGTAAATAATGACTGTTTGTGTTTTTCTCCTATCAGTGTATTTGAATGTCAAATCATGTTCTGCTTTGGTGGCAGATTCAGTCTATGCAATTCTGACTGCATTTTGGAGTGACTGCACAACCAGCCGTGCTGAACAGCGTAATCATGCGTTATTACTTTAGAAGTTGATGGGATGTCAATTATGTTATGTGTCCTTTCTGATGATAAAAACAAACCAACAACAAGTGGTACATCTTTACTGGGGTTAAAAAGCTTGATTTAATGAATCAGATGGCAAAATAGAGTACCAAACAAGGCTCGAGTAATTATTTTATTATGAAACTTTTTCTGATATGGTTTAGGTAGATTGAAAAGAAACTTGAAAAGAAACGTAATTTAGTGTACTGAATACAGGTGACAATCCATAACCTGGTGCAGTCTGAGAATCATTTTTTTCACGGCTAGAGACCAGAAAATAAATTGATTTTTAGATGAGTTTTTTTTTTATTCCTTGGATTTCTTAACTAGCAATCAGAATGTAATAGCACAAATACTGCATGTATCTTTATTGATTTCTTACTCTGAGCTTTATAAATACTGAAAATAAAAACTGTTCCATTTGCTGATGCACTAAAATCTGCCATTTAGTTTGTGGAAATTTGAATGAATTGAATCTGCTGTCATCTTGATCAGTCTGTTTTATACAACGAATAATGTTTAGACTTTGACAATTCTGCTGACATAGTGGGAGACAAATGTTTGGATAATTTTGAAAAATTATACTGTGGCGTCATCTCTGACATTTATTAATAATAACATTTAGGGGTGTTCATCATGATCGCCACGGTTTCAAAGCATTTCGGTCTAGATTGTGGAAATGGTACCAGGGAGGCACCAGCTGTTTCAAAGGTATCCTAATTGCGACATATAAATTTTCTTAAAGTCTGTGCTGTTCAGTTATTGCTGTAGCAAGCATAACATTCTGAAGAGAAAGCACACAATCCAGTGGCTTTCCAGTTCTGAGGCTCAAAAAGTAAATTTACTATTCCTTAGCTCATAGTTTTCTGCAGTAGCCATTGTTGCATAGCAACGTTGCAAAGAACCAAATCCAGACCCCAATTAAGCGGCAACAGGCAAAAGTGCCTGAGATGCGCAAGGAAAGATGCCTTCAAAGGAAGCAGGCTCACACAGGGAACTCTCCTCCTTTTGAGTGGGACCAGACAACAAGAATTAAGTTATCAGAAATCTTTGCTTGGCAGAATAAAAAGGAAAATGGTCAGATGTTTAGTGTAGAATCTTTTAAGTTCATTCGTCCTTAGTAAATGCTTCGCACTACTCAGGGCTATAGTCAGTCCACAATTTTCTCAGAAAACATTGGTGATTGACTAGAAAGTCTTGGACAGGGGTCAGTCCATTGCAGTGCTCACACACAGGGGAAATTTTTTTATAGCCATTCCCAATACTAGCTTGATCTTTAGGAATTAACGGGCTATTTTTGAATATTTTGGTTGTTGTTTTGTTGGGATCAATCCACTTATGCTTGCTTTCCACGCATCATCACATTATCGCAATAAAATTTATACCAGGTTTGTAGCGACTAAACTACTAATTGTTTGCTTGTTCTCGCATATTGACATCAATGGAGGCCTCAGGTTGACATGGATATTACTAAGCCATCTGTTTGCTGAATGTGCTCAGGCAGATGCTTTGCTGTGACATGCTGTGTAAGTGAATTTGTAATCGGACCTACCTAAATTCAACAAGAAAGAAAATAGATTACTTGCTTTTAGCAGTTTACCAATATCAGGTGATACCTTGGTGTCCATAACCAACATGTGGTAGAACCAATACGCTCTTGCCATTTTTTCAGGAAAGGATCTTGTTTTGTTTTTGTCTGACCCACAGCATAGTCTTCTGAGGCAGCATGCTACCCACAAGTACAATGTTCCTCTGTTACAATATTGCCAGTGGGGTTGTGTGTGGGTGAAGTAGCGTTCAGGCCATGCTTTTTGTTTCAGCCCAGATTGGTTGTAGTCTTGAGTGTCATAATTAGGCATGATTCCCCTCCAGGGCATGATCTGCTCTAGGCGATGAAGCCTGTCGGCATTGTGCTTTAAGGAATGTGCTTAAGGCATTTGCACTGGGCAATTATAACATTACCTGTAGAGTACTCTCCCTCCAAATTCTGGAAATATGATCTGAAGATCTTTCTGAACAGCTACATTCTCATATGCTATGCCAGCTGGAGATGTGACGAGTGAACAGAAATAACTGTTAGTGACTAAAGAATGAAAAGACATACCAGTTGCTGTGGATGTTCCTGCATGTAAAGACCAATGGAGCAACTTTTACATTACACCTTGGTGGCACTAGCACCAAGGGTGTTCAGAAAATATGGATCTTGACAACTAGCTGCTATGCGGACAATCTTGTCAGCAGGCATTGGATCAGACCATGCTTCTGGTGGTCTGATATGGGAGTGAAAAACTTATGGTTAAAGCCATATATTAAGCCAGACTATTAATAGTGTTGACATGATTTAGGTTCTCCTCGCTTATGGATGTGCTTGTGAAAAAAGGAATTATCTATATATAGCTTTGGTAGTGAGAGCAAGTGTATTATATAACATACACTCATTGACAAAAAATAACTCATCAAGAAGGAGTTGTTGGGATTAGCTGAAACTTTATGTGTGTGGATGTAATACTGATATATGTAAGTGATTACAATATTGCAGCAAATAAGTTTATTGGGGAAAACCTAGTAAGCTGTTGGGCTGCCTCTATCCTGGATACAAGATGAGATACGGTTGAGAAATGGAGGCAAACAGGTTCTGTGTGGTATCCTGTATCACATTTGCCCACTGATGTTGCAGCTGGGCCTGTAGATCGTCATCCATCACACCACCAGGAAGGACTGAAGCACTCACCACGAGGCCTCCATACTCGAACCCGACTGTTCGAGTCACAAACGGAACCTGGATTACTTGCTAAAGATGACACTGTTCCAATCCATTGCAGTCCTGGTTTCTCGTTCACGACAGCACTGCAAACGAAGGTGACGATGGCTGCTTGTCAATAGTAGGACACATAATAGGTACTGTAACAACAAATTGCCTTCTGCTTAAGCACTTGGAAATGGTTCGGGCAGAGACATGGGTGTGTAGTGAAGGTGCCACCTATGTCTTTATGGTGGACAATGAAACTGTGGGAGTTGTGCTTGTTGGTGGATCAAATAATCCTCACTACTGGTAGTGTGTCTGGGCTGTCCCGAGCCTCCTAACATCTAGGTCAGAATGGTCGAGAAGGCAGGCAATTTGTTGAAATGACCATCCTACTTCTCTCAGTTCAATGATGTGCCTAATCTCAAGGTCTGACAACTGGGCAAAATGTCTTTGAATGCATCATTGCAGCTTCTCTAGCAGATAAATCTCTCACCAAGAGGTACACTACCCAAAAGTAGCTTCTGAGAGCCTTTTTATAAGGCAGCAGGAGAAGCACTTTTTAAGCCCTCTTGTGGCAAAACCCAGTGTCTAATCAGATCACACATGTAATCATTTGCATATCTGCCTGCGATGTAACTGCACGCCAAGTTTTGCAGCAATCTGACATTTCTGTCTGGCTGCGTTATTTTTTTGTTTATTTCAGAAAAGCGTGTTAATACAGTCACAGAATAGTTTACTCACACTTTATATACGTGTTTTGCTTCTTAGGTAAGCTCTTTTGAGATCTTGCAAAGTAGGGGGTTTTGACATCTAATTTTATCTGGTGTTTTGCTCTGGGATAAAAAGGTTCCACATTCTAGAATTGAGGGTTTTTGATGTTCTGAGAGCATCTCTTGTCAGTTGTATGCACGTTTTTTACTGTGCTATGAAAGTTATGACTCACCCAGGTCTCTGTGTTTGAACCCAGTGTTTTTGTCAAAGGTTGGCACCAAAGCATGTCATTGAAAATCTTTCAAATTAGTGTAAAAAAAGCTGTCAGAAGTCGGGGTTAGTTTGCTGAGGTGAGAATGTGATTGTGCAACCATACTGAAATGTAGGTTGTGAACTCCATTCCTCTCTTTACTGTCAACAAGTGTCAGGGCCACTCTTTGGCCAGCCTTGGTTTGTCCAGACAGTCTACGTTTCCCGTATATTACAGGCTGAATGTTGCTTCGCTGTGTTTTGTGATTGCTGAAGGACTTTCATACATCAATACTAAGCCGTATGAGCACTGTTTCCTATAGGACATGTGGAATGTACAATGCAAGAATGATCCCAGTCTTGACACTTGACGCATGACGCATGCTTCCACCACTAGTCTAAGGATACTGAGGCTTTGAAGAACTCCACTGATGTGCATTCATTAGTCTAAGACTAAGACTCATAAGTCTAAGATGCTAAGTGGTTCTCCACTCAGTCAAATATGACTTTGAGCCAGAAACCCTGAAAAAAACATCACATCCATATCCAGATAGACATATTCATCTATATTCAATTTATTGTGGTAGTTTATGTATTACAGTGTCATAATTTGGACCTAGCAAAAAGATGCATTCAAAGTGCAGTTTGACAGTATTTGATACTTGGAATCCTGGAAAAAACAGACATGCTGTTCTTACCTGTATTTGCATGAGTAACATATCATTAACATCTGTGTTAGTCATGTAACATCTGTAGCGATCATTAACATCTGTACAGCTCATTAGTTTCGTTCATCATCATTCTATGTATATTCATACACTGAATTAAGTAACTGCCATGATGTGACCCTTATGAATTTGCATTGCGTTGATTTTAAGAATAAGAACAAACTGCCAACATGTAGCATATCTTGCTCAGGCTTCCAGTTTCTTCCAGTTTCTGTGTCATCAATGTGTCTACAGTGGGGTACTAGTGCCTCTAGTCTACTTTGCGACCCATTTTCCACATTTTAACTGCACTGTACCACCTCTTCTCAATCTATAAATCCCGTCGCAGACCCCACAGGTATTTATAGTCCGATTATCCTTGTGCAACACCATCTGGAGGAGCCTGAAGTTACTACCACCTTAAACAAGCAAGGTGACAAATTTTTCCATTCAGTTCATTCAGTAAATAAATATCATTCTATTACAAATACTATAGGTAAGCATCCAATCGTGTTTTTCCTCCAAGTTTTCTTAAGAAACTTTTTTAGTCTGAAGAAGACGTACTTGGGGTTAAAAACTTGTGAAAGGGAGTCTTAGAAAAAGAAACCACTGCAGTACATTACATGCAGGCACATGCTGAACCATTCAGAACACACCGGCACTGTCCTTCAAACTCCAAAATAAACTTCTTCCATCAATAATCTGCATAATCCTCTGTAATTTCCGTCGCAAGCAGAGCGTTACTTATCCCCAAATGAAAGAGTGTAGCACATCTTACCTCATTGCATAAGCGTTGGGGTCGTGTCTATACTGAGTGCAGATTTCTTCAGGCGTGGGCTCCAGCTGGGAGGGGAGTTCGTTGGCTTCACTGGAACGTAGCATAGCCAAGCAGAGCTTTCTCTCGTCACCTTGTGCAATGCAGCACTTCTCAATGCCTGGGTGTTTGGGAAATGGCGAGTTCTTATCACAAGACTTGTCTGTGATCTCCGTGGCCTTTAAGAGACACAGTAAGCATAAGTACTGTAATTTTTATTTTTTTAAATTGAATTGGAAATGGCCTACAGACCTCACTTTGCCTAATTGGAATGCTTATTAAATATAAGATATGCAACCCATTTCACCATTTTACATTCTAATTTCAAACAAGAGACTTCTAAAAATAGACTAACCTTCTCTACAGATGCAAATCTTGCAATGATTATGAAACTGAAAACCAAAGGTGAGAGAGACATAGAAGCAATTAACATATAATTTTCAGGTAGCTACATCATCCTGTGTGGTTTCCTTCTGACGCTTTTCACTTTCCTGTAATTTCCTGTAATTTCCTGTAATTAAGCAGCCTGCTGAGTTTATATGTTTTTATATATATATATATATATATATATATATATATATATATATATATATACACCCTCCTTTCACTTCAACCCCTGCTTCGGCCTCATCACTCCTTCTCCGTCAGTATGTTAGGTCTCATTGCTCCTGTTGCACTTGTTTTATCTTTTGTCGGTTCCTTTTTTATGTACTGTTGTTCCCTGTCTTGTGTTCCTGTTTCTGTTTCATGTGCTGTACCCAGTCGTCCATTGCGTTCTCTGTTCATCATTACCTTTAACCTCTGTGTTTATATTAGCACTGTCTTAGATTTGTCATTGTTCACACTCATGTTATTTAGAATTTCTTGTTAAGGAAGACTGGTCAGTTCTCCCATAGCCTCAACATTTATTTCGTGGTTGTGTTTGTATATTGTATATTATCGACAGGCTGGACAAAACATTTTTGCCTAGTTTGGATCTTTTTAAACAATATTTTACAGTCTTTGCACAAAAATTGTGATCTCTTTTCTGTTTAAACCTCTTGAATATTGTAACCTACAAACATTAGATTAGCTTATTAAGTACATATTAAGTATATATGATTTATTAGATCATCTGCCATCTCAAAATTTAGAGCTACAAATTAATTGTTACTTAGTTATACGATCCACTCCTCATCCCCTGCCGCCTACATAAACTCTGTTAAACATAAGTATTGGACTTCAGCATTGATTCTGAAATCATGATAGCAAAGCTACCTCCTATCGTGCCATTGAAAGTGTCACTAAAATTTTCTCTTTTAAAATGAAGCCATTATGCTCAACCGCATTCTCTTTTCAGCCTCCTCCACAGCCATGATAGCAATGTAGTGTTCTGAAAGCTTTCACAAAACTAAATATTTTATTCACACATTCATAAACATCTGTCTTGATGAACATGCTTAAATTTTCCTTCCAGGACACTTCAGCCATCTCTTAGCCATTTCAACTTGCTCATCCAGACTTCAAGTAAATCCATTAAACTCCTAATTTCTAAAACATGGCCTCACTGACTTCCCATCTCTTCATGCACATTCATTAAAATACTCATGTCCACCAACAAACACTAAATGACCTTGCTTCTGCTCACTTATTTAAACTCCTCAAACTGTTACTCACCATTCACTATTCAACTCCATTCACTTCCCCCAACTGTCAATGGGCGCACAACACTAATTAAATTCATAGGATTCATTCACTGGAACTATGATGTCTGACTACACACAACACACACAAAATCACAAAAATGTTTTATAAAGTTATTGGGAAAAACACAAGTAATAATAATAATTTATAAACAAGATTTACATACACAAATATATTGATTGATTAATCATCTTACATGATTGTTGTATTATTGTTTTGTCCAATCATTTTGTGTCAAAGTCTTTATTGTTAATGGTGTTGTTGTTTCTTTTTCTCTAATAATAATATGTTCTTTTTGACTAATAACAGAATATATATATGTAATTACAGACTTCTTGTTGTTTTAATTGCTGCTGTTTCAATATTATTATTATTATGTTAATGGTCTAGCTGTGCTGTGTGCCTGCTCTGCACCCACCAGTTCCCATGCCAATCAGCACTCACTCTCCCTGCCCCGGTTTGATTTGCCGGTGTTGTAACTCTCCACATCATCTCCTGCTCATTAGACAGCCTGAAGCCTGTCTGTCACTGAAATCTGCCTGATTACTAGACTCACCTAAAGTACCTGCCCTTGCTCGTTTTGTTTGCTTAATAAACCAGTTAAATGACTGCATTCATCTCCATCTCTAAGTCTGGCCTGTCAGTGGTGTTGTGGTTTGTTGATGTTTTTCTTCTTTTTACTTTTATTGTTATCATGAATGGCTTTAAGGACACAAGACACAGTCCTTTATTCATGACACCATTCTTGCATTTACACATTGAAAATGAATTGTAAGGAGTGTTGGCTTACTCCTTTATCATAACAGTCAGGGTTGGCATCAACTCTGCAGCATTCCTCTGTGAGTTTAGTCATTTCATCAGCCACGCAGTTCACTTCCTCAAATGTCCCGTTTGGAAACTTCTGGCTGTACAGAGCTATCACTCTGAAACATGACAAATACAAAGGTGCAGTACAGCTCAAAAAATGTGTGAAGCTTATAGCACTAAATACTGTAGGTGATTTTTTTGGATATTTATTAATTTGATTATCTGATATTTATTCATTAAACTATATTACAAATACATTTAAATACTGTATGAACAGTATCTGCCACCAGGCTGAATTTATATATATAAAGGAAGTGTATAAAACATTATGTACTGACAATACACATACTGATGAACTGGATGTATTCAGTGTAAAAAAACAGTAGTTTTAGTCAAGCCCTTACAAAAAAATCTTATGGTAATAATTACACAATTATCTGTAGTATTTTTCATGTGGTATTCCGGCAGTACAGTGTATTAGAAATGATTCCTGTGGAATTTATGTGGTATTACAAGTGGTTCCTGTTTTTTATGGGACTCTTGAATACATTGTTGTTTTGGTAATGCATATTGAGGGACGCCATATGGGGGTGGGGGTGGGTTAGGACGATTCTAAGGACCTTTGATTCACAAGTGGCCCTAAAAATGTATTAGAAATGTTTTTTAAATGTAGACACCCAGTGCAATATCTTTTCATGGGGCCAGAGATCCCTGGCAGCACCCATGTATATGGTATCTTGATGTATTTTTTATGGTTGTAGTTTTTATGGTTAATGTGTTTTTGAATTTCAAACAGGTAATTTACCACAAGTTTTGTTTCACCACACAGGACCCAGTGTTTGTTACCTGTCATACTGACAGTTTCTATCTGTTTCATGTGTGTAAATTAAACTGTGCCACAGGAATATTTTAGAAGGGAAGATATTAAGCTGTAAGGACCGTGAAAGTAAAATAAAATAATTAGGTCGTAACTGTACAAGTTAAAGAGAATATTTAAGTTGTTTGTCAGAACTAAGAAAGACTTTATTTTGGTTTAGGAGATTAAAATTTTTCTAAAAATACAATCTCAGTCTGAGTTCGTTTGTGGACACAAGTTTGTTTGGGCTCTGTATTTTATAGTATGGGTCGTTTCTCAATACCAAGTACGTGAAGTTCGGACTTGTGTACTTCCTAGTATGGACTTGGCAAGTTCGACTCACAAGTACATACTCCTGAGAATGGGAGGACGCAGTTCGGTTAGATAAAAACCTAAAACATCTTGTATAAAGCCTGGCAGTGGTGGAAGAAGTGCTCAGATCTTTTACTTTCCATTGAATAGTTTAATCTACGTGTGACAACGGACCGATTGCATTTAAGCATAAAATAGAAACCTTTCCAAACATAAGCGAGCACCAAACTTTCTGATTTTAGAAGGAAATTTAATTCTGAACTTCATCTTATATCAATCAGACAATTCATATTTAGATTACAGGTTGAATAAATAATACATATAATGCATAATAAATAAGGTAATAACTTTACGTCACATCTCTGAAATCGTCTGAGCATTTCTTATGTAAGCTCTATCTCGTTAAACTGACAGCCTAGTTGAATTTTAAACAACTACATTCTCGCCAAAAAAAAAAAACTTAATTTCATTCCGTGACACAATAACAGTATTACTTTAAAAATTATACATCCAGTTGGGAGTCCTCTCATCCGCCATCACCAAGCTGAAAATGCATTGTGGGATATTTCGCTGTCCAAGTCAGCACAAGTTTGCTCCGATGTATCCTCGATAATATGGGCAAAGCAAAAACACATCCGGGGATCTGGAGCATACTTGGGCTGAATCCCATTTCAGGGGCTGCATCCTTCAAAGGACAGGGTCTACGTGGTCTATGAAGGTGTATCCTTAGAAGGCTGCGTATACCGTGGCAAAGACCGAAACAAAATGACACGGTCTACTCTGCCTTGCATTTCCTGTTTGTGTCACAGAACCACTGTTCCCGCCCTTACTCTTCACTGCTATTCCCGCCTGCACTGTATCACAAAAAAGCTAAGATTTATGGAGCCAGAATTGGAGCCAGAAATTTTGAGTTTAGTTTTTATGCTGTCTTTGGTTTTTAAATTATTGGAGGAGGAGACACTTCACCGCAGGCTCTGCCATTCATTTTCCCCCCGCAGTTTAATAAAGGTCTCCGTTTGCTCCTTGCTCCCTAAAATAAAACAAAAAAATGTTGTGCTTTTGCTTTTTAACATTTAGCTATTCATTATTTAAATCCTTACATTTAAATAATGTATATTCCTCAGCCAACCGTTCCGATGTCCCTAAGTTCCATGCACCTCGGGATATGTTAGGTCATGAAGGATACATCAGACGTATCCTTCGTTTTCAGGGAAAAGAAGGCTGCATTTGTCGGCCGCATAAGAAGGAGCCTTCGAAATGGGACAGCCTAGGCGCAGCTCGTTGCCTTTCTCCCAGGTTGAACGTGCTGGCTTTGACCGTTCCGCGTTTGGCACGGACCCTGTGGGTCCTTCCGCCATCACAGTCATACCCCCATGTTAATGAGCTGTGTGCCATATCGCCGCTTAACTCATACCGTCACCACTGCTTTTGTTTTTATTTATCTTCTTTTATTTATTTATATTTTGGTTCACCATTTCCATCTGGAGCTAACTGCAGTTGGATCTTAAAACCCTTTGTACTTTTGTTTTCACGATTTGCCCAGTTTTTATGGCAAACCGTAACACTATTAAAATGTTTTGCTTAGAATTAAAAGGTTGATATAAATGGTATTGAACACTGGGATAGACAAACGTTTTTGAGCTGCAGCAAAAACTATTTGATTTCCTGTTGTTCCCAACATCATGCTATGCTGGTTGTTGCTAAACCAGGACATCTTGTCCGTACTTATTCTGAAAAAATGGAACCGGTGTCAAACATGAGCTCTGCACAGCATGAACCTGCCATGTCAGACCTCACTATCGCTGACCTCCCTGCGGTTAGATTTTGTACCACCTCAGGGGGCAATGATCTTGCTCATGTGAGAGATGATCCTGCTGTACTCAAACACAGCAGGATGTTTTTCAGCAGACATAGATTGACACAAAAAGTGCTGATGACAAATTTGATGGTATAACTAAATAGCGACCTTAAAGAATGACCACAGACTGAAAAAGACTGTTTGCAAGAATAGCAACAAGAGTTAGATTAGTTGTTGAGACCTCTTGACCCTCAAGAAGAATTTCCTTAAACTAATGGTACTCTGTGTTATTGGTTGTGAGCACAGACTGTAGGTTGCTATAACACATTAACTAAAAGACTGATGGAATGATGGCGCAGATCATTCACTTCTGTGTGCCTGAGAGTTCAATACTAAGAGCATGTCATTTGTGCTGTAGCTCCAAGCTTACAGTTATGGACCTGGAAAATGTTTTTAACTCAAGATTTTACATAGAAGTTCACATTGATATTAGGCAGGTTTGTTATCTGTCTGGTATATGACACGTGTTTGCTAACAAAGCCTTAAAGCTGAGTGGGGATGAAGTATTGGTTTATCAATACAGGTGTCATTCAACGACCATCTGATCAACATCTGTTAGCTTTAATGACCGAGGTCTTAACAGTTATAGCAAATTATTATAATAATAGGAAATAAAAGTCTGTCTTTTAACCCTGGACGCTACACAGCTGGTAAAATTGAAAAAGGCATGTGTATTTTTACTGCCAATCTTACGGTGTTCTTACTTGTCTTTAGATGTGAGAAGGTGTCAGACTTAGCCTATTAAGAGTCTTTTCAGAGTCTAATATAATTTGGTTATCCTGAAATACCTTCGAGACGGGACGCTGTATCACGGCTTCAAAGTGGTCAGCATAGCGCAAAAGCCCTGGACCTCAACGACTGAATACGGACAAAAAAAAATGGCAATAAAAGTTGCGATAGAGTTTGTAATTTGCTTGTTCATCTCTGTTGAGACTCGTTTGTGCACATAAGATATTTTCAGTGTTATCAATTAACATTAAAAAAATCGATTTTTGACATTTGTGACCCCTAGTAATGTCCCTCATTTGTTGCTATGTTAATTAACAAGCATCTGCCATTAAAATGACTGTAACTAGTGGTTGCATTCATGATGTTATGCCGTTACGTACAATGTCTAGCTATCAATTTCCCTTTAGCACTTTGGCACTATTATTTTTACTTCACGCCAGGACATATTAGGAAGCTTTCCTCAGCTCCATATTTTCTGAAAGCAGGAGATAACCATCAGTATACTTCGATCAGATGTAACCAAGCGATCGATATCACATTAGCTTCCCTCTGGGTTGTTTGGACATCAGACCTTCAGAATATTGAGGCATTCTTTTGTAAGAATGTTTAGGAGCACATTTTCAGCATGACTCAGCCGTTCTGAATATTTAAGCATTCATATATCAATTTTGTCACAGATATATCTCCTACAATTCCTTAAGAGGATAAGGGTAAAACAAAAGGAGAAATAAATACATTTGAGATGAAAGGAGCCTAACAACCGTAGTTCCAGACAGTTTGACTGTGGGGCAGTTAAACATAACAGGTTGTTTTTATAATGTTTTATGGCTTCAGAGTACATCAGTGAAGATAATGCCAGATGAATGATTTATGTGGTATGTATGCAAATAATATAAACAAACCTTGGCACTTCAAAAAGGTCTAGTTAAATCTCATTACAGGATAATGTCTGAGCTTCGCTTACATACATTTGTTTGTAGTTTTGGGCTCCAATGAGTCTGAGATCTTCACACACTTTCTCTTTTCCATAATCCTTCCCTGTGAAGATGAGACAGCATTGAACATCCATTTCTGTGATGGTTAGCTCTTGTAAGTGTGCTTTTAGCATTTTATCATTCAATTCATGGTTGTTCTTGGGTGCATTGCAGCAGAATAAATAAGCTTAAATAATGAGCTCTAAGCAACTCGGTTCAAAAATATTGTCTGAAACATAGACAATGTCATTGGGTCAGGAAGAACACAGGGCACAGACAAAAGAATGCTTTGGACAGAATGTCAGTTTATTGCAGGGGATGCAGGGGTTGCTGTTACAGCACCGGGGGATGATCTTGCATCCATCCACCACTCCCTCAGAAACAGGCAATTGTTCCAGTAGGTCAGTGTTTCTCAATTCTGATCCAGAAGCCCCAACGCTCTGCAAGTTTTAGTGTTTTAGTTTGCTCCCAACACACCTGGTGCAATTAGTAAGCTCATTAACGAGCCCATTACTGAGTTAAAGTGGGTGTGTTTAAACAGGAAAAGTGCTAAAATATGAAAATCAGGGGGGACTCCAGGACCAGTTGAGAAACACTGTTGTAGGTAATGCCTTACCCATGCAGAAGAAACCACTGGCACTCGATCCCAGGTCAATGTTAGCCTATCTGGATTAATATCTGGTTTACTTTGATCTGTTATCATCTGTCTGCGGTTTATCTTTAGTTTATCTTTAGTATCTTTAGGACTTTGATGTGATCAATCTAGTTCTACTGATCAACATGCTTTAATGCTAATATGCACTATTTATGTCCACCTTTAGATTATATTACTGTTTCACTTTTTTAAATTAGCAACTGAAACAGTAGATGTAGTGAAATGTATTTTCATTGTGAAAATTATTGCTTATCTACTTTATTCTTACATTATTTCACAGTTGTTTTTAAGTCTGCATTGTACTGTTGTCATGCTGCCAGCTCTTTGTTGTCAAAATAGCATGTAACAGTTTTGGTTCAAAATAATGTAAATTGATCAAGGCTGGTAACTGGTAATGTAGCCTCAGTTAACTTTGACATTTAGTTAAAGAATAATGAGATTTAATCGGAAAATGAATAAATCAATAACAACCACTAACAGTCTAAGTTTGTGCAGTTGCATGACTTATTATAATTTGACTTATATATATTTACATGATTTACACATGTATGTATGTATGTGTTTGTGTGTGTGTGTGTGTGTATATATATATATATATATATATATATATATATATATATATATATATATATATATATATATATATAGATCAATCTAATCCATATAAGGTATCAATATAATATCACATCAATGCTACAATGACGTTTATACATATGTACGTAGAATTTTCATACCTTTGTCTGCTGCCAGACTTGATATAAAGATGGTAAATATAAAAATAAGAGCTGCAGTCCTCATTATTGTTGGTTATGTTCTTTTGCTAATGAAGTAAATGCAGAAATCTCGACTACTTCAGTAAGAGCACTGTTTGTGAATGGGACACATACTCCCTATCAAAAATTAACCCATCCCAAAGAGACGGGTAAAGCAAATTTCAATGCAAACAGAACTCTGTAACAGGTAAACATCTGCAAAACAGCCAGACAGCTGGTGGACATTATGTTGTGTTATAATGTCACAAATGGAGGGAAAACAATGTGTCTCCTTTCCTATTGGATATGTATGTAAGTATATGTTTTTGTTTTTGACCAAACTACCAGGTTAAATTATATCTAAAGTGAAGTACACTGTGGTGGAACAGGGGTTTGTATCATTCACTATCAAAACCTGAAAGCCTGTAATAAACCTAATGCTTGCTTAAATTGATCTGCTGCTTCTTTTTAGAAGCATGGGATATCTGAGGAATGATATGAAGTATGGCTGTCATAGCCAAGCTCTGTTTCAGACTGAAGAAAGCTAACACATTTTAGAGGAGAAGTTTACTATTGGTGGCTTTCATTAAAGTGGTACCTGAGTGCAGTGAGTTCTTTGTTTGAACAAAAATCAGAAGTGCAGAGTACTGTCCAAGCCTCCGTATTGCCCTCTAGACCAATCCCACATTACCCATGAGGGCCCTGAAACTCAGAGGAAGAAACTGAAATACTGTAGTAAGAGTACTTAGAATGAGCAGCCCAGAATGAACAGCTAGAGGTTACTGTGTCAAAGCAAAAAAAGAAACCTGAAAGAGATTCCAGGCTCACAACAGTACAGCCAGACAACAAGATGACTTTTGTAAGAGTCCTTGTGTAGCCTAACTGAATGAAATTGGGGAGTAATGCTTAATAAACAAGTATTTATTGGTAGACTGAATCTGTCTGGTTCTGAACACTTAGTCTTAGTCTGTGAATTGCCTGGAAACCCGGGAACACATACAGTGGGGCAAAAAAAGTATTTAGTCAGCCACTGATTGTGCAAGTTCTCCTACTTAGAAAGATGAGAGAGGTCTGTAATTTTCATCATAGGTACACTTCAACTATTAGAGGCAAAATGAGAAAAAAAAATCCAGGAAATCACATTGTAGGATTTTTAAAGAATTTAATTTGTAAATCATGGTGGAAATAAGTACTTGGTCACCCACAAAAAAAGCAAGATGTTTTGGCTTCCACAGACCTGTAACTTCTTCTTTAGGAAGCTCTTCTGTCCTCCACTCGTTTCCTGTATTAAATGGCACCTGTTTTGACCTCGTTATCTGTATTAAAAGACCACCTGTCCACAGCCTCAAACAGTCAGACTCCAAACTCAAGACCAAAGAGCTGTTAGAAAGGCCACCAGGAAGAAATTGTAGACCTGCAAGCAAGCTGGGAAGAGTGAATCTACAATAGGCAAGCAGGGTGGTGTGAATAAATCAACTGTGGGAGAAATTGTAAGAAAATGGAAGACATACAAGACCATTGATGATCTCCCTCAATCTGGGGCCCACACAAGATCTCATCCCGTGGGGGTCAAAATGATTATTGAGAACGGTGAGCAAAAAAAATCCCAGAACTACAGGAGGGACCTGATGCATGTGGTTCTTCCAGCATGACAATGATCCCCAAACACAGCGCTCGGGCAACGAAGGAGTGGCTCGTTTGTAAAAAAGCATTTCAAGGTCCTGGAGTGGCCTAGCAGTCACCAGACCTCAACCCCATAGAAAATTTGTGGAGGGAGTTGAAAGTCCGTGTTGCCCACTGACAGCTCCGAAAGCATCACTGCTCTAGAGGAGATCTGCATGGAGGTAAATGGGGCCAAAATACCAGCTACAGTGTGTGCAAACCTCGTGAAGACCTACAGGAAACGTTTGACCTCTGTCATTGCCAACAAAGGTTATGTTACAAAGTATTGAGTTGAACCAAATTTATTGACCAAGTACTTATTTCCACCATGATTTACAATTAAATTCTTTAAAAATCCTACAATGTGATTTCCTGGATTTTTTGCTGATTTTGCCTCTCATAGTTGAAGTGTACCTATGATGAAAATTACAGATCTCTCTCATCTTTCTAAGTAGGAGAACTTACACAATCAGTGGCTGACTAAATACTTTTTTGCCCCACTGTAAATGTTAGTTACTTTATACAGCAGCGCTGTTGAATCCTCACTTCTCAGAAGGTGTTGAATAACAATGGGACTTGGTTCTGAGGTTGTCCAGTTTGAAGGGTAAATCACTGCTATTTCAATGCACTTGTTTTAACAAAAATTATGTCTTATTTGCATTGTTGGGTTCAAAAGACACCGAAAAATGTTCATCCTACATGTTCATCCCACCATAACAAAGGGGCCGAGACTTGCTTCGCCCCCCTCTCTTGGTTCTTTCTAATGATGGGGCAGGGCTTCTGTACTACAGTCCCATTCATATTTCAATCAGTGACCAGTCTCCTCCTTATGTGAAGTCTCTGATAACAGACATCATCTGGAGCTGTACATCATCTGACGTTGCAAGTTTAAAGTAGGATTAAAGTGCCACTTACTGACAGTCTGAAACATGGCAGCTTAGTCGGGTAGAATTTAATTACTGGCAAGATATTTGTCATGTTTTAAGCTTGGTAAAGTGCAGGGAGGGAAATTCATTCTGCCATCACAGGTGTCAAGAGATGAGGTTGGTAAGATAACGAGGGGTGGGTGTTGGGGGGAGATAACGAGGTTAGACTGTATTTAATTCTATGAAATTAAATACTTGTATTGAAATGTCTGTACGACCCTGTTTCAGAACATAACTCACGTGTTATTCTAGTTACTAACGTTTTTACTTCCATCTAGTAGCTAATGTTAGGGCATTACTCACTTATATATTCGATCATTGTGAGTTATGTCTCATTAGCACACCACAGGAAGTAAATAGAACGCAGCTGCGTTATTTTTCATTAACATGTTAAATATGTCATATTAATCAAGTGTGTTAACGTGTTAATTCTGTCAGCACTATTTAAATTAATAACGTACTAACAAAGAAATGTGTGACACAGCAATATGGGTCGAGCAGTTAATGGGTGGTTAAGTGTCGCACCACCCAAGAATTTGTTGTCCTATTGCAGCACACATCACCACAATTTATTCCTTATACAACACGACACATAGCAAAGCTTAAAAAGCTCATATTAATGTTAAACACATCTTTTCTCACTCTGTCACAGCAGTGATTGGTCCTCATTACTGGCACTGGAGCTGAAATTACCTTTCTTGGTTATAGTCAGACATAAATGTTGAGCCCTCCTTTGCACTCAATTAATGGCTGTCTGGGATTCCAAGTAACGCAGCTTGAGCTTGAGATCAATAGAAGCGGTAGGAGGCTTGTTAACGAGTTTAGATTTAACACCAGGCTTCAACCTACAGCAAAAATATACAGTATTTTAAGCAAAACAAAGTATAATGACAATAATACAGCAGAGGAAAATCAACCCTATAGGCATGAAACTTGGGGCTGAAAAACAAAAGTGCATGCGAGCTTTATTAAAAATTGGAACCACTTAATTACACTGAAAACACTAAAAGAAGAAGAAGAATTCTTGGGCACTAGAAGACCGTGGAACATATCCTACAGATAAAAGATAATCAGAAAACATTATCAGATTCTAGCTTGCCGACTTTGTACTCGGGCAAAGAGTTGGCTCAGAAAACTGGTACTGAAAGCTATTAATAACAGTGGCAGTCAAGCAGACATTGATAGATGGTGTTCTTTAAACTAGAGGTCCTTTTTCTGCTCATACATTTGGTCGCTTATCTCTTGATCCTTACCATTCTTGATATTCCATGAATGTAC
Source organism: Ancistrus triradiatus (assembly GCA_025084515.1). Lineage (NCBI taxonomy): Eukaryota > Metazoa > Chordata > Actinopteri > Siluriformes > Loricariidae > Ancistrus > Ancistrus triradiatus. Next base: position 29,759 of record JAJAGP010001527.1, read on the forward strand.
CTGATTTAACATGATATCAATGTAATCATATATCAATTACAGACAGTAAACACCCATGCATTTATAGGAGACGTGCTACCAGTAACAGGGTTCCATGTTTTGAATGTGTTCCTATTTCCCGGTTTGATGTGTAAAAGGCTGTGCTGCTTGTAGACATGATTTATTAAGGAACATTGCTAGATTCCATTGATCATGCTTCTGATATCTCTGCTCATGCAAAGCCCAACCTCATTCTTAAGGGTATGGCTTTGGAGTTGATGAAAGCAGATATCTTAGAAGGTATGAAAACTGATATCTGAAACATTTTCAGAGATACAAAATCTTGGTGATGTGCTTAATTATGCAGGCTAGATGGTTGGTGTTGGTGGATTCAAAGACAGAAACATCATCTCCAGTTATTGGTGTGTATCAGTTGTGTATACATAACAGTAAATTGGAAAATAGGTTGTTTTACCCAGTAAGTAACACTGAGTATGTTGACATGCACTTAATCATCCAAATGCAGAAAACCAGGAAAGAGGAAGGAAATCTCCCTGTTTACATCTTAGTAACTGGATTTCTACTTTGAAACCAGCCAACAATCTCAGAGAGGAATGTGACGTAACCTTTTTAAATGAAAAATGTAAATTCTTGACCATTTCCTAGACCATATACTGTGTTTCAGTGTTTCAAAATCTTCGGTAGCGATCTTGCTGTGTTTAATTCTGATTTTGCCAGATCCTATGAGAAGAAGTTACAGGTGTTAGGAGTTACGCTGGCCCCGTCTTGTGAAGCTAGAGAGCAGCGTCGACTTGATATTTTGGCTTGGGCACGCTTGGGGCGATCACGCATGCGCCAGCGCTCATTTAGGGTTGACTGCGCGATCAGCGACACTTGCTGGCTCAAGTTAGATGATAGCGTAGGGCAAGGATCTCGAACAGACTGTTAGGTTGGAGCCTAAGTGCAGGAACGGGGACCAAAGAAAGGAGGCGCTTGAGAGCGATGAACAAACCTAAGTGCTCAAAGCACGGCCCTGCCCAATGCCTGGGCGTGAAGGAACAGAGGAATCCGCTTTATAAATTGAGCGGGAGTAAGTGCATAAAGTGCGGTAGTATTTAAACCCACGAACGTGATTAAACAAAAGGATTCCGCCCTTTAAACTGAGTGGGAGCACTTACAGCGCGGTAGTGTTTACATGGACAAACGTGATTAAACAAAAGAATTCCACCCTTTAAACTGAGTGGAAGTAAGCTCTTTCAGGGCGGTAGTGTTTACACGCACAAACATGATATAACAAAGGATTCTGCCTGTTAAACGGAGAGGTGATAAGCGCCTAAAGTGCGGAAGTGCTCCTTCCAGCCACTCCTCCAGGGCCAACTTGATCGCAAGCAGCTCCCGGTTATGCTCTGCCGGGGTCAGACAATGTGATAAGTACGTGCAGGGGTGAAGCTTGTTTCCTCGCCCGGTACATTGGGACAGGACGGCCCCTATCTCAATGTTGGATATATCTACCTTTGATGACAAAGGGCTCCTCAGTATCCGGGAGATTAAGGATAGGGGGAGACGTCAAATGCCTTTTGATCTCATCGAAGGCTGCCTCTGACGCTCTCATCCAGCAAAAGTGGCTTGGGGTCTTGTGCATTTGTGCAGTGAGGGGTGCTGCCAGTGAGCTAAACTCCCTCACAAACCACCAAAAGAAATTAATAAACCTCAGGAACCGCTGGACCAGGCGAAGAGAAGTGGGCTGGAGCCAAACGGCCACGACCCGCTTCTTGGCCGCGTCCATGCACAAAGCTCCCTGGGACATGATGAAGCCCAGCAAGGAGACTGATGACACATGGAAAACCAACTTTTTGAGCTTAAGAAACAGGCGGTTTTCCAGCAGAAGTTGGAGGACCCATCTGATGTGGCCTACATGCTCTTGGAGGGTCCGACTAAAGACTAAAATGTCATTGAGGTAGACGAAGACATACTTGTTAAGGGCCTCCTGCAACACGTCACTGATCAAGCATTGGAAGACGGCCGGGGTGTACGTGAGGCAGAATGGTGGGCATGATAAAAGCTGTCTTCCATTCATCCCCCTGCCGGATGCGGATGAGGTTGTAGGCGCTGCAGAGGTCCAGCTTGGTGAACACACTGGCCTCTTGCAGTGCCTCAAACACTGACGGCATGAGAGGCAGGGGATAACGATCTTTGGTCATGTTGGCATTGAGGCCCCGGTAATCAATACACGGGCAAAGGGAGCCGTCTTTCTTGCCCATGAATAAGAACCCGGCCCCAGCAGGTGAGGATGAGGGCCGGATGAAACCCCGACTCAGGGCCTTCTCCATGGCTCCCCATTCTGGAGGGCTAAGAGAGAACAGGAAAGGAGCTCAATGGTGCAGTCATAGTCCCTGCACCTGCACCTACTGTTTGCTAAAGACCTCGGAGAGATCCTTGTATTGTTCTGGTACTACCGAGAGGTCCAGGGCCTCCAGCTGAGGAGGGAGCCAAGGCAAAAATGGCCCGGGTTTGCCAATCGATCTGGGGGTTGTGAGTCCACAACCACAGGAAACCTAAACCGACTTGTAGGTGGGGGATCCCGGTTACAAAGAGCAATAGCCTTTCCCGGTGTGTGCCCAATCGGAGGTCGACCAGCTGAGTCTGATGGGTAACTAGACCATTGCCGAGGTTTAGGTGTGTGTCGATAGGGATCACTCAATCATAAAGCTCGGCTAGGGAAAAGGGAGGGTCCCTGCTGGCTAACTCGTCCTTTAGCCGTTCATTTAGCCCCACTTGAAATATGGTTTTGAGGGCCACCTCCCCCAACCACTCTTCGCAGCCAGAATCCGGAATTCAACCACATTGTCTGCTGCCAATCTGGAGTGCCGGATCCTGGCCCTGCTGGAGGTGGAAGAACATCTTTCAGAGCACCTGGGCAAAGACTAGCTCGCTGATGCATACGGGAGCTTTGGAATCCCATAACACCGTGGCCCAGGCCAAGGCCCCAGTTAGCAGGGAGACCATGAACGCGAACGCACAGTGGTGAAGCGTGTGGGCTGCTGTTCAAAGGGTAGCGAGCATTGCAGGAGGAAGCCCCTGCAATGCTCTGGTTCCCCACTGTACCTGTCGGAGACAGCGACAGGTGAGGCTGCCACCGCCACTGGGACCGGTTGGGGGGGTGAAGGTGCCGACTCAGGTGTGGCAGGTAGACATGAGCAAAGCCACTTAATAGCTGCCCCGAGGGTAGCCATCTGCTGGGTGAGCTCATTTCAGCTGCTGCTCGTGCCGCCCAATGGCAGCCCCATGATGATGGAGAACCTCGGCGGCCTCGACGACTGGAGAGGTAGGGGGTCCTGCTGGGTCTATACTGGTGGCACCCTACTGTTACGGTTCGCCCTACTAAAATGATGATGAACTGTGAAAAAAAAAGAAAAAGGGATTAACATATTTCAGTCCTTACTTTTCCTGATTTGGCTTGTTTTTGTTACGATTCGCCATGGGACTGGCGAACAGACTGGGAGGTTGGAGCCCAAGTGCAGGAATGGGGACTGAAAAAACAGGCGCTTGAGAGCGATGAACAAACCTAAGTGCTCAAAACACGAAGGAACAGAGGAATCCACTTTATAAACCGAGTGGGAGTAAGCTCTTAAAGCGCGGTAGTATTTAAACCCACGAACGTGATCAAACAAAAGGATTCCGCCCTTTAAACTGAGTGGAAGTAAGCTCTTTCAGCACGGTAGTGTTTACATGCACAAACGTGATCTAACAAAGGATTCCGGCTGTTAAACGGAGCAGAGATAAATGCATAAAGCACAGAAGTGTTTAAGCGCACAAACGTGGGCAAACAAAGGGACTCTGCCTTTTCAATGGAGTGGTGATGAGCGCATAAAGCGCGGAAGTGTTTTAACGTGTGATTCTAAGCAAGAGCGTGTCCAAACAATGCGAACCGTTGAAATGCTGGTCCTACACTAGCCACTAAGCCCTAACAATATTACCTCGATTCTCCCGACTCTACATGGCCTGCCTTCTTGGCAAGGCAGGTCTACCAGTTAGCCTAATGGGGAAGCAAACATGAAAAAATAACAGACACTTCGGCAAGAAGCCTCAAACAATGTGAGGGTGCTTAGGACTACCTTTTATGGGCCGAGGACAGGTGCACCTGACTCTTGCTACTAGGGGGCACGGTCCCCTGGCACTGGCGGCGCATGCATGCAAGGACCGTCCTTACAGCATCGGTGTCATTGCTCGGCCAATACTTTTCTCTAATGTCCCTGGTGCGGCTCCTGATATATTGGTGGACATTTCTTGCAGAAATTTAGCAAATACCCATAATGAAAGACTGATAATGTGGTTACCAGTGGACATCATTAGCTATAACATCTTTTCAAATGGCTACAGATTGCATACAAGACGCACGCTGTTTTGTAGCTGTTAGCAGTTTATTACCTTTTGACTATTTTAATTCCCGATCGCATCTGTATTGTATATAATTGTATATATAGTAGCTTTTTACAACATCTTAATCATTTTCTTCCTGTACCGGCGGATTATATTTTTTGCTGCTAATCGTTATTTAGTAACTTTACAGGTATACCGGCTTGTGTTTTCGGTAATTAGCCATTAGCTAATTACCAGAGTTGCGTCTTCTTTTGCATCGATAGTGTGTGTTTTTCTAACTTTTTTATAGCCTTTTCCCACCTTCTTTTTTTCTGAGACGTTGTATTTTGTGACGTTTTGTATTAACTTTCCATTAACGCTTTAATCGAGCATTGCATTGGACCATCGGCTGCAGCTGAACCATATCTTCACTTAACACCCCACATCAACACTCGAAGCTATGTACCTTTAATTCATTAATTGTACTAACATGGCTTATGCTGTGCTTGTTCCCTGTGCCGAGTGTGGCATGTTTAGCTATTCTTCCTCCGTCATTAGATTAAATTTTATTTGTGATAGGTGTAGGCTTGTAGCTAGTCTGACGGAGAAGATTGTAGTTTTAGAGGCGTGCATCCAGACATTAGAGAAGGCTAGCTCAGCTCCTAGCTTAGCACATTTGGATGCCACAGGTGAAGTTATGCCCCACCCTGGCAGAGCCCTCGCAGCAGGGCAAGTGGGTGACGGTTCGGCAACGTAGTTGTAAGGCTAGCCCACGAGAGCACCACTCTTTACCTGTTACGTTGTCCCACAGGTTTAACCCGCCTCATGATGTCACCCACTGCAGTCAGCCTGTTGAACAAGAGCTCTGGTCCAAGTCAAGTCAGATTTATTATATAGCGCTTTTTCAATGGAGCATTGTCTCAAAGCAACTTTACAAGTTTTAGATTATCTCCTAATACCTACTCAAATCAAATTGAGCAAGCCTAGGGCGACAGTGCCAATGAAAAACTCCCCCAGTTTCTAAGGAAGAAAACCTTGGGGGAGGACCAAGACTCAAAAAGGGACCCAACCTCCTTGGGCGGGCGTAGATGATAAATCTAAGAGCGAACTAAAGTATGGAGTCAAAGTTTCGAATAGATGTGAAGTATGCACATCGACATTAAGTGTCCCGTATGATGATAAATCTAAGAAGCGAAACTACAAGTCATGGAGTCAAAGGTTCGAATAAAATGTGAAGTATTCACATCGACATTAAGTGGATAGGACCCTGGGTAATGATGAAATCTAAGAGCGAAACTAAAGTCATGATGGAGTCCTGGTCGAATAAAATGTGAATTATGCCACAGTGGAGGGAGCTCTCAACAGATGAGCAGTGGGGAGAGAAAAAACAGAAATGTAATTAGTTATTGATTAAGACACAGTGTTTATTAACATCACTGATGCCAAGTGGTAGCATGAGACCCCGGCAGCATTTATCTATAGCAGCATAGCTAGAAAGCTAGAAAGAGGGAACTGGTAGGAAACACCCCCCAAAAAAAGCAAAAAGAAGGAAGCCAAAAGGGATCACTGAGACAGTGGCAAACCCACTAGTGGCAGAGACAGCAACCCAACGCTCTGATCACCATAAGACTCTTTGCTATAACCCCCAGCTCGCTGCCCTTATTCTAATGCAAAAGATGCATGAGTCAGATCACGAGGACCGAAGCCTATTCACGCAGACGCCCACTCGACACTCCCGGCTAGCGGACAAGGCAGTCAGGCCAGACATGAACTCCAGACTCCGGCCCCAGCAACCCAAGCCATGCAACCTGGTCTCAATCTAGTCAAAAGCCTGCGTAAATAGTGGTCTTTAGCCTAGACTTAAACTTTGGAGGGTGTCTGAATCTCCGAACGAAAGTGGAAAGTTATTCCATAGTTGGCGGCTCATGTATGAGAAAGCCTTTCCCCCTCTGTGACTTTTTTAATTCTAGGAACTAAAAGTCCTACCCTGCGAACGAGTAGATGAGTTTGGATGGTAAAACTCTAAGATGTCACTCATATAATGTGGGGGGGCCAGGCCATGTAGAGCTTTATAATTTATAAGAAGTATTTGCACCTGCCTAATTTTGTTTGAATAATTACTGCACACTTTCTGTAAATCCTATAAACTTCATTTCACTTCTCAAATATCACGGTGTTCATCTGCTATATGATATATTTAACTCAAGTTGCTGATCTGAACAACCAATGATTTATAAACTAAAATCATGAAAATTATCAGGGGTGCCCAAACTTTTTCATACCACTGTACCCCACTGTACTTGTGTGAAAATCTGATGATGATTTAGGTCATATTTATGCTGAAATATAGAAACTTCTAGAGTTCACATACTTTCAAGCACCACTGTACATGTGTTTAAGCAGATAAGAATGATACGCAGAAAACAATTCCAGTAAAATCTGCTTAGAGGTTTGTGCAATTGTCTTTAGAAAAAGGCAAGTGAACTTCAGTACCAGTGTGCAGTAACGTTGTGTAATTAGTAGAGTTTTTTTTATGAAACTACATGAAAATGAAATTTGTGCATAATTATGTAATGGAAATCTCAATGCTTTGGTTAAAGCTACTGATTTTACCTGAATCCTTCTATCATCTGATTTTTTTAAACTATAGATATTAAGGCACATTCATTCTACTTTTGAGTTATATTTTATATATATGTAGAGGTTTTGGGCAACCAAAATACATGACTGGGAAAGCACAATAAAGCATTCATTTGTGTGGTGTGTTTGATAATAACTTTACAATTGGCCCACCAGTGAAAGGTTATGTTTTACTCTGTGCAGTTTACCTTTCCGTTGAGCATGGTCTGTTGAAAAGAAATGAAGTCACGCTGTGAAGAATCTTTACTCATGGAGATCCAAGAAGAGTTTAAACATTTATCAATGACAGAGCAGCTAAAGTAACAGAAAGGAGAAAAGGAGTTAAACACTGGATATTTTATGTTGTGAGGTTACTATACTGAACTGATACTAAAAACAATGACCTGACGACAAAGGTCCACAGGCTAGAGAAAGGATTTTTACAAATGTAGTGATGTTTCTAACCAATGAATTTTCTATACAGTTTAAAACCATGTGATGCAATTTCTCATAAAAGCTGACACTGTGGAAAAAGTATTTGGATGAGTAGTTAAACTGTAATGCGAGAACAGCAAAGCAAAGGAAGAACAACAACCCTAGCAAAGGAAGCGAATATTCAGAAGAAAGGACGACATATTGAAAAGTTCGCATCTTTGCAGAAATGCTTAACACTGATAACATCTCGGAGAGACTAAAAGACACAATCCAACAACATGGATTGTGACACAATACACAAAATGACGAAGGCTCAGAGCAGGGCAAGAGTTGCCAGCGATGACCATGTCACTGAATCGGTCAGACCAAAGGATATTAGGAACATCACTGAAAGATTAAGTATGGGACACAGAATCGGGTGAAATGTGGCAAAGTACTGCGAGAAGGACGAACACTGGGGAAAGTGCAAAGGAGTGAAACCGGCATGGTAAGACCTATGTCATGCAGAAAGTGAAAGGAAGTCATGGCAAGAGTACTGCCAGTTTAATGAACAGGAAATGAGCAACAGGTATTCAGAACTCAGACAGCACAGTGCCTGTTGAGCTAAATTACTTTAAGTACAAGTTTTTCACATTGAAAGTGTGTAACATTCTTTACCAAAAAGCCAATAGTTGGATTCCAGGTTATATGTAGCTTTATACATATCTTTATGCACTTTTAATTCTTCATTTGTAGAATTAAGTCTTATAATTTCCCCTAGATCCTTGTGCATGTTTGCAAAAATAGTGTGAAGCAGTGTTTAGGGCATATTGTTTCCATTTTCTGTATGTTGTCTTCTTATATGGATATGTTGTATTGCACTCTTTCAGGTTATTGTATATTATTATATGTGACACAGCACCAAAAGGAATTAATCATATATTCTGTACCTATATTCTGTACCTCATCTCTACATGAGTGTTACATTTAGGTCGCGTGCCAGAGTTAATCAACTCACTTGTTTGTGACCACACACCAGCCACAGAAAGGGTCCATACTTGCAATGCAGGTTTTTAAATCATTGTACATACCACACTGTGTTGTTGCCACCTTCCTAATCTATAAAACACACACACACACACACACACACAAACAAACAAATACATACACGAGTACTGTTAGGTTTCATTGACTTCCTCAGTGCTTCATTTTTCAAAAGTGCTTCTATTTTTCATTTATCTTGAATGTTGAATTAATATTTGGCACCTAACTACAAGCAGTACATTTGTGAAACCAACCATGTCAAACTAATTTTTACAAAAGGTCAGCCTTCCTTGAGTCTTATTCTTCAAATTGAGGAAAATGCTCAGATGCCATGCAGGTGTATTTAATGTACTAATCAGAAGCTTGTTTAAGTTTAAATGTGCAGCCATTGTTCACCTATTATAAATATGTCAGTGCTCCAGGTATTTAGCAGAAAATTTTATCATTACTACGGCTGTGTGAAATATGGCATCAGAATTAAGTAAACGTGTAAAAAATCAAATAGTTCTTCTAAGCAAAGAGGTGCTTCTCAGAGTCAAACCATGGCTAAACGGAAGGCTTTTCAGGAGACAGTGCATTCTAAAATGTTTTGCCAAAACTGGTTCCTTTGTATCCAATCCATAATCAGGCTGAACAAAAGTAACTGCAGAACTGAAGTACAATATATATAGTATACACTGTCAAGACTCTGCCCAAACCATTTCTGCCCAAAACATCTCCCACCATTGACAGCCAGCCAGTCGACCTCATTTACAGTGTTCTGAATGAGAAACCTAGACGGCTACAAACTAGAACCATTTTGTCTTTATTGACGAATCCAGGTTCTGTTCGGGATCTGACAAAAGTGGGGTTCGAGTACGGAGACCTCGCGGTGAACGCTTCAATCCTGCCTTTGCTGTTGAGCAATACACACTGCCCCAGCTGCTGGTGTGATCATCTGGAGAGCTATTGCACACAACAGTCACCCCTAGCAGTGATACAAGGGACACTAACAAATCAGCAATTTGTGCAGGACATCCTGCGTCCACATGTGTTGTGTCTCATTGCAGGCTTCCAACTGTCATTTTTCAGCAAGATAATGCTCGCCCACACACAGCAAGGGTTTCCCAAGAAAGTCTCTGCCAGACTGCAACACTTCCTTGGTCTGCCCAGTTGCCAGGTATATCGCCAATCGAGCATTTATGGGACCAGCTGGGATGCCAGTTCCGACAACCTACCAGTGTGCAGGACCTCTGGAACATGTGTGGGCAAATGTGCCGCAGGATACCATATGGAACCAGTATGCATCCAATGCCCAACCGGATCTCATCTTGTATCCAGGCCAGAGGCCCAAGAGGGTACTAGAGCCTTGTTTCAATTGTACAATTTTTCCCAATAAACTTATCAATAAATTTAATTTGTTATTAAACGCCATTCTTGCATTTTAGGCCTGCAATACATTCCAAAAAAAGTTGGGATGGTGCATTTTTCTGCTAGTGATGTAAAAAATAAACTATAATGTGATTTCAAACAGGTAATGACAATTAACAGGTGATTATAATTATGATTTGGTACAAAAGCAGAATCACAAAAGGTTTTAAGAAGATGGGCAGAGGATCTCCAGTTTGTCAACAGTTAGTGAGAAAATTAAAAACAATGTTTCTCAAAGAAAGATCTCAAGGAATTTGCATATTTCAGTCCGTTTTTGATTTACCTTATTTTGCACTGTCTTGTTGAAAAATGAATGGACGTTCCTGGAAAAGATGTCATCTTGAAGGCAGCATAAGTTGCTCTAAAATGTTAATGTACGTTTCAGAATTAATTCTGCCATCAGAAAAGTGTTAATTACCTTTGCCAAGGGCACAGACACAGCCCCATACCATGACAGACCCTGGCTTTTGGACAGTCTGGATGATCCTAGTCATCTTCGGTCTGGACCAGATGGTGTCCATTTCTTCAAAAAAAGATCTACAATTCTGATTCGTTAGACCATAATACACGTTTCCACTGTGTGATGGTCCATCCCAGATTCCTCCAAGACCAGAGAAGTCGATGCCACTTCTGGACATGGTTAACATAAGGCTTCTTTTTTTGCACAGTAAACTTTTATGTGGCATTGGTGTGACTGACAAATGTTTGCCAAAGTAATCCCTTGCCCATGTGGTTCTATCAGCTATTGATGAATGATGGTTCTTGATGCAGTGCTGTCTGAGATCAGAGATCATGCCTCTTCAGTTTATTCTTGCGCCGTTGCCCTTTATGCACTGAAATTCCTCCAGATTCCTTGAATCGTTTAATGATATTATGCACTTAAGAGGGAGAAATATGTAAATCCCCTAGAATCTTTCTTATGAGGAACATTGCTTTTAAACATTTCAATAATTGCCATATGCATGTTTTGATAAACTGGATCTTCTGCCCATCTTTGCTCCACAAAGACTCAGCCTTTCATGGATGCTGCTTCTGTACCAAATCATGATTATAATCACCTGTTAACGTCACCTGTTTGAAATCACATCACTATTTTTTTTACAACATTACTAGTCTTAAATTGCCCCCTTACCCTAACTTTTTTTGGATTGTGTTACAGTCCTGAAATGCAGGAATGGATGTTTACTAATACATGAAATAAAGTTGACCAGAAAAAATGAAATATCCTGGGTTCTTACTGTTTGCATTGAAATAAACATCATGTCAGGAACACAGGATTTTTTTATTCGCATTTTCCTTACTGTACCAGCTTTTTCTGATTTAGGGTTGTATATATTAGCTTGAAAGCTATTTCTGCATAAATATGTTCTACACCTTCATCTGATTTTAACAGATTTTCAAGTCCTAAATGTAGATGAAGAGAACCCAAACAAACAAGACTCCAGGATCCAATATGACATATCTGTGAGTGTCAAAAATTACGTGAACCTTTGCATTTAGTGTCCGGTGTGACCACCTTGTGCAGTGATAACTGCAACTAAACAGTTCCAATAAATGTTGTCAGTCCTGCACATGAGTTGGGAGAAATCTTAGCTCATCCCACCATACAGAACAGCTTCAATTCTGGGATGTTGGTGGGTTTCCTCATATGAACTGCTCACTTGAGATCTTTACAAAGTTGTTAAAGTTAAAGTTATTGTTTAAATATTAATATTTTAAATAATTGTATTCTTCTTTATCCACTCTGTGGTAGAATGACTTATGCGCTTAGGGTCATTGTCTTGTTGCATTTCCCATATTCTCTAGAGACATTCATGACGTATTTCTTTAGAATTTGCTGGAATAACTCAGTGCTCAATCGATGATGGCAATCCATCCTGGCCCAGAGCAACAAAACAGGCCCAAACCATGATACTAACTAACACCAATATGTTTTACAGATGGGATAAGGTTCTTATGCTGGAATGCAGTTTTTGTTTTCCTTCCTCCACGGTGGCACGGTGATACAGGCAGTTAGCACGGTCGTCCAAAAGCTCCAGTCAGTTCTGTATCCCCACCTCGGATTCTGCCTGTGTGGAGTTTGCATGTGCATGTGGGTTTACTCCAGGTACTCTGGTTTCCTCCCACAATCCAAAGGCATGTGTTAGGTTGGTCACTCTACTTTGGCCCAGTATGTCTTTGTCTGATTAGTAACAGTATAAACTTGTTCCTGTTGTGATTAGCCACTGATGCGAATGCAACATTAAATAAACAAGTAAATCCAATTCCTCCAGAAATAGTACATCTCAAAACAAAAATGTTCCTTTTTTTTCTTATCCATCCACAAAACATATTCTCGCTTGTCCTCCAGATATTTTGCAAATTGCACTTGGGCAGCAATGCTCTGTTTGGAAATAAATGTCTTTCACCTTGCCACCCTATAAGCACACCATTATTGTTCAATGTTCTCATTATTTAACATTAACATTAACCAGTGTGAGTTGCTTAGAAGCTTTTAGTTGCTTAGAAGTTCCCAAAGGTTACTGATAGTTGTACAGTAGCTTGGTTGAGTCCAGATTCTTTAGAGATGGTTTTGTAAGCTTTTTCAGCCAGGTAAGAATCATCAGCTCTTTTTCTGAGGTCATCAGAAATCTCCTTTGTTTATGGCATGACACACACCTGTGAACATGTTGTGAAGATCAGACTTTGATACATCCCCATTCCTTAAATACAACAGGGTGCCCACTCACACTACTTTGGACTGTGTATGTGGGAATATTTGCCCATTCTTCAACAAAAGCATTTGTGATCTTGGGCAAGAGGGTCTGGCTGGCCATATCCATTATAGTTCATCCCAAAGATGTTTGATGGGATTGAGGTCAGAGGTTTGTGCAGGCCAGTCAAGTTCTTCCACACCAAATTCACCCAACCATACCTTTACCAACCTTGTTTTGTGCACTGGGGCACAGTCATGCTTGAACAGTAAAGGGCCTTCTCCAAACTGTTCCCATAAACTTGGAAGCATACAATTGTCCAAAATGTCTTGGTATGCTGAAGCATTAAGGTTTCCCTCCACTGGAACTAAGGGGCCTAGGCCAACCTCTAAATAACAACCTCATAGCATCATCCCTCCTCCACCAGACTTTACAATTGCCACAATGCAGTCAGGCAGGTAACATTTTCCTAGCATTCACCAAACTCAGAATCACCCACAGACTGCCAGATCGGAGAGAAACGTGAGCCTTCTCACCACATAACACATTTCTATTATTCCAGAGTCCAGTGGTGGCATTGTTTACACCACTTCATTAGACGGTTGGCATTGTGGTTGGTGATGTAGGGCTTTCATGCAGCTGCTCATTGATGGAAACCCATGCCATGAAGATCCCGGTGCACAGTTGTTGTGCTGATGTTAATGCCAGAGGAGGTTTGGAACTCTGCAGTTATTGAGTAAAAAGTGCGTTGGCGACTGTTTCGCACTATGTGAATCAGCACTCTGCGACAGTACATTGTATATATACTTTCACGCATAACCAACCTGTTATGTGCAATATATTGCACAAAACAGGTTGGTTATGCGTGTTAACTGCTTGAAATATGTATTTTTAAAATCTTGATGTTTCATTTTTTAATTAACATTCTTTTCTATTAATTTATTAAATGTTTTCCCCTGTAAGCTTAATGTACCCAATTTGAAAATATTTTAGTCAGGCACAGTTATTTCCTGCCTTTAGACATTTTAACCCCAGAACTGTTCTGCTTTCTGGCTGTTAGCTATTTTACATCGGAATGATGACACACACAGAAATGGTTCAGTTGCAGTCAGTGTCTATGTGTTGTACAATGTTTCATACTGGTTGGCAAATTCTGTGAAACCAACATTAATTAATACATGCGTCCTGATATTTGCCAATTTAGGAGCATTTTATATGCAATTACAAAGAAGTTTTGATAGATCATAAGGAATTGTCTTGCAATATATTGAGTATCGCAAAATTGCTTTTTCGTGATGTCATCGTTACCATGGGCAACATACTGTGATGTTTTTACAGTGCACATTTACATATCAAATCATTCGCAAATACTCACTTGATTTTTCAAAGCTATGTAGATGTATTCATCGTCTTCTGAAGAAAAGTACATTCTGGAAAACACTTTTCTGTTATCATCAGATCTGTACAGTACTGTTGCACAGCCAGGTTTGAGAGTCTCATCCAACACACGCTGTAAACACACAAAAAAGTACAACTGAAACCAACTGTACCATGAAAATACATTTTGCATTGTATTTTTATTTTATCACACATTCGAAGTGATTTATGCCTACCATAGAAAAGAATTCTAAATATCCTTCAATGTCATTATAATATGGAAATGAAATGTTTACAAAAGTGCCTACACTGTTAATTAATCTTAGTGAAATTCAATATTTTAGTGAACTGAATGATTAGATGGTCAGACCAGATGATCACTGCAGTATGACACTGTACATGCTATAAACTCAACCTCCTTGCACTGAACAGCGCAGCACAGCATGTAAAATAGACACTCTTTGAAGCCAGTGTGTCTCTGGGAGTTTATGGAGCAGGTGTGTATGTGTTCAAAAGTACAAAATACCATTCTGAGAAAAGCTTGTATGCAGTGGAAGGATTATCTTATGATGACAGGTAAACTGCTCAAAGTAAATTGGTAATCAGAAAAAGCTTCTCAATCTTCAAATCAGTAAGGGTAAATTTAACAATATTTCCAAGACAAGCTTTATTTTACATGATAAGATTTGTTATCATGTAAAATGGCTATGTCTGTACATACATGAACAAATGTGCTTCCCCTAATTTAATGAATGCATAAGGTCAAGCACAAACACATGCAGTCTCCAAACAGCAGAATGGTTTGTGAGCTCGGTGACTTTAAATGTAGCACTGAATTGTTTCTGCTGGTAACTTTTTTTACCGCACACCACACCAGAATCTTTGCTGCTTGGCTAATAAATAATCCTACAGTAACTGTAATTACTTTGTTATTTCAACAAAACTTGCCAGCTTTGCCATTAAAACATTATTTCAAAACTCCAGTAAGTACAACAATGGTCTGAAGTGGGTTCCTTTGTGACCTTGCAGACATCTTACATGCCTTATTCTGGGAGAGATCTTGGTTGGTAAACCGAGGAATGGTCTTGAAATTCCTCAATCTGTCTGACTGCATATTGGTGGTGTCCAAAATCTTTAGAGATGGCTCCTTTGTTTGTGTTAGGATACACTTCCACAGACATATATTGTAACATATCCACCAGACTCTGATAGATCCCTGTACCTTAAATACACTGCTCAAAATAAAGGGAACACTTAAACAACACAATATAACTCCAAGTAAATCAAACTTCTGTGAAATCAAACTGTCCACTTAGGAAGCAACACTGATTGACAATCAGTTTCACATGCTGTTGTGCAAATGGAATAGACAACAGGTGAAAATTATTGGCAAGTAACAAGACACACTCAATAAAGGAGTGGTTCTGCAGGTGGGGACCACAGACCACTTCTCAGTACCTATGCTTTCTGGCTGATGTCTTGGTCACTTTTGAATGTTGGTGGTGCTTTCACACTCGTGGTAGCATGAGACAGACTCTACAACCCACACAAGTGGCTCAGGTAGTGCAGCTCATCCATGATGGCATATCAATGCGAGCTGTGGCAAGAAGGTTTGCTGTGTCTGTCAGCGTCCAGAGGTTGGAGGAGGGAGCTACCAGGAGACAGGCCAGTACACAACCAGGAGATGTGGAGGAGGCCGTAGGAGGGCAACAACCCAGCACAGGACCTCCGCCTTTGTGCAAGGAGGAAACAGAAGGAGCACTGCCAGAGCCCTGCAAAAATGACCCTCCAGCAGGCCACAAATGTGCATGTGTCTGCACAAGAAAGAAACCGACTCCATGAGGATAGTATTGAGGGGGCCCCGACGTCCAACAGATGGGGGTTGTGCTCACAGCCCCAACACCATGCAGGATGCTTGGCATTTGTCAGAGAACACCAGGATTGGCAAATCGCCATGGGTGCCACTGGTGCCTCTGTGCTCTTCACAGATGGAAGCAGGTTTCGCACTGAGCAACATGTGACAGACGTGACAGAGTCTGAGATTGCCGTGGAGAGAGCGATCTGCTACCTGCAACATCCTTCAGCATGACCCGGTTTGGCAGTCGGTCAGTAAAATCAGTAATGGTGTGGGGGTGGCATTTCTTTGGAGGGCCCTAACAGCCCTCCATGTGCTCGCCAGAGGTAGCCTGACTGCCATTAGGTACCGAGATGAGATCCTCAGACCCCTTGTGAGACCATATGCTGCTGCGGTTGGCCCTGAGTTCCCTCCTAATGCAGGACCAATGCTAGACCTCATGTGGCTGGAGTGTGGTCAGCAGTTTCCAGCAAGATGAAAGGGCATTGAAAGTTTATGTATGTACTGGCCCGCCCGTTTCCCAGACCTGAATCCGATTGAGCACATCTGGGACATCATGTCTTGCTCAATCCACCAACGTCACGTTGCACCACAGACTGTCCAGGAGTTGGATGATGCTTTAGTCCAGGTCTGGGAGGAGATCCCTCAGGAGACCATCTGCCACCTCATCAGGAGCATGCCCAGGCGTTGTAGGGAGGTCATACAGGCACGTGGAAACCACACACAATACTGAGCCTCATTTTGACTTGTTTTAAGGACATTACATCAAAGTTGGATCAGCCTGTAGTGTGCTTTTCCACTTAAATTTTGTGTGTGACTCCAAATCCAGGGCTCCATTGGTTAATACATTTAATTTCCATTGATGATTTTTGTGTGATTTTGTTGTCAGCATATTCAACTTTGTACAGAACAAAGTATTCAATGAGAATATGACTGCTCATGACTGATTGTCTTCCCCCTTGATTGAAAACAAATTATTCCAATTCCACTTTATGATTAACTGCTAATCCTGTAGTTCACTACTCACAGATATGTAACACTAGATCATTTATAAATTACCTCAATAATAAGTTACCAAGTATGATATTTTTGTGTAATCTGTTTACTTTGTAGTAGCAATTTGGGAAATGCCCTTTCCTGTTCCAGCATGACTGTGCCCTGTGCACAAAACAAAGTCTAGAAGGTCATGGTTTGAAGTTTGCCTTGACCTTAACACTGAAGACCTTTGCAAGTGGAATGTCAATCTCACGCCATGCCACCTCATTCTACATTTGGGCCTGACCTCACAAATGCTATTTTGACTGAAAGTGCACCCACAGACACATTCCAAAATCTTGTGGAGAAGCTTTTAAGAAGAGTGGAGGCTGTAGTAGTTACAAGTGGCACCTCCATATTAATTCCCATGATTTTGCAATGGGATGCCCAACAAAGTCAAATATATGCGATGGACATACTTTGGTCAAACATTGTATGAACACTGAAGAGGAGGCAAGTAAATACACAGTGCAACTGTTTCAGTAAAACTGGACAGACAATAGTTGAACTTGAAAGTTGATTAACAAACAATAGTATATAGTATAATCCCTTTGTCAAAGAGCTCCGAATTTGCTAAATGTATCTTTAAAAATGCTGATAGGCATGGTAGAGAGAAAATTGGGGGAGTTAAGGAGGAACAGAAAGCATAAAGACAAACCTTCATCAGTTGGCCATTTGCTGTTCCAAAGTAGAGCTCAGTCATGGTTCCTCTCTTTTTTGCTGCCACAGCTGTCACAGACTGGTGTTTAAATACCACAGCATTCGAAGTAAGAAAACATTCCTGAAGCAAGACATTAAAAGACTGTTAAATATCAGGTCGCCTATTAGATTACTGAGAGGGAATAATGACACAGACTCGTTCAACAAGTGTCCCCGACCTGTTTTGTGCATAAATGTTTGTAGCTGATTGTTGGCGACATGCTGGTTAGATTACTGTGGTGTATCTTGTAAATAGCCACGGCAGTGTTGGCAGGGTCTCCCTCTTCTTGTGCACTGAACACTCCCGCCCAAACAAGAGAAGAATCAGATGAGATGGCAGCAGAAGCCACGAGCTTTTGCCGCTGTTTGTCACTACAGCATTGTAATGAAGTGGTGTTCAGGGACCTTATCATATTTGGTTTTTTTAGACTGTTATCCATCCTTAAGAGAAAAGTTGTTGGTCCTTCTTTTGATTTAATGTTGCCAAAGAGGTACGAGTGACGAGGTGAAGAGGTCTGAAAACCATCTACCCACTCAACATCAGCATCACTGTTGATCTTAATTTCGGCGTTATCTGGGACGGAATCTATTTTAGAAAAAATGTCACCTGTCTGAGAGTGTAAAGTGCTGCGCAAGGTTACACCTCCCTCGGACAGCCCCATGGTACATTCCTTTTCGTCCTTCTTTAGAAGCTTATCTTCATTACCTCTACCAACCAACATATAAGAACCCGTTTCATTACCCGTTTGGAAATCCACCAGAAAAGCTACAGATGATTGATTCTGCCACGGTCCGACAGCTACGTTCTCCCAGTAGATAGTTTGGGTTATATCGCTTATATTGAGAACCTCACAGTATCCACAGTCTGAGGTTCCGCAGATGACCAGGGTTTTGTTCGAGTCGAAAGGCAGTAAGAGAGTCACAGAGTTCAGATGCGTGTAATTTGATATTTCTTTCCGCTTCTCCACTGAGAGATCAGACCGCATCTGGAAGAGCTCAGAGTCGGTGACGACGTACACCTTTCCATCTCCAACAGCAAAATGTCTGATCTCCGAGTTAAAGGTGTATTCGGACGCGAACACTCCGGTGTTTAAGAGAAAAAAGATTCCAAAAAGAAGCGTCTCCATTGTGCATTTCTAAGCGCTACCTAAACCCCCTGACAGTTTAGAGAGAAAAGCGAGTGGAAGCGATGGCTTCCGCTTCAAGTGTAATTGCAACACATCCTCAATCACAAAAACGTTGCAGCTGAGACTGCACAGATATAACCGATGAGACCTGCATTACATATGGCTAACCATGGGCATTAATCATTTTCTAAAGTGATAAACAACCAGGAAATGGAACTACAGGGCAAATTATTCAGGTGTCATCCAATGAAGGGCTTAAAAAGTTTATATGCAATGGATTTGTATTTTTTTAAAAGTTGTGTTTAATTCTCGGTGCTTTTACCGCCCACTGCTGCATCCTTGTGGTGATACTCCTGCTTCACACCTTCTACATTATAAATAGTTGCTTGGTTAACAAAGATTCGTCCAGCGCAAAATCATTTGCATGTTCCTTATGTAGCCTATTTCTGCACGCTGAATTCAAATATGTTTTCAGACTTGTTCTATCACCAATAGATCTGGCGTTCCAGTATATTTTACGTAGGCTGCAGTACAACCACAAATCAGAAAAAGTTGGGACAGTATGGAAAATGCAAAAAAACGCAGTGTGTCATACATTGACTTTTATTCTATTTGCAGACAGTATGAACCCAAGATATTTAATGTTTTGTCTAGTCAGCTTTATTTCATTTGTTAATAAACATCCATTCCTGCATTTCAGGTCTGCAACACATTCCAAAAAAGTTATATGTTAAGACATTTGCCATTCCCTCTCAGAAAACTTAAAAGACTGCTTGGCACTAAGAGTACCAAGTGATGAAGTGTTTCAGGATTATTTTGTCCCTTTCTTCCTGCAAACACTGCATCAAAGTGTGCAACAGTACAGGGTCGTCATTGTCACATTGTTCGTTTCAAAACTTCATTATCTATTGGGGACAGGTCAGGACTGCAGACAGGCAAGCGCAGTACCCATACCATCTTCTTCCAGAGCCACGCCTTTGTAATGTGTGCAGCATGTGCTTTTGCATTGTCTTGTTGAAAAATGCATGGACATCCAGGAAAATATGTCATCCTGAATGCATCATATGTTAAGATCTCAATATACTTTTCTGCATTAAAGCTGCCATCACAGAAGTGTACATAACCTTTTCCAAGGGCACTGACACAACCCCATACCATGATAGACCCTGGCCTCGGACTTGTTGCTGACAACAATCTGGATGGACATTTTGCCTTTGGTCCGGTGCACATGGCACCCACTTCTTCCAAGCCCAGAGAAGTCAATATGTTTACTGGACATGGTTAACATAGGGCTTCTTTTTTGTAACACTGTATTGTACTGCTTGTCAATGGTTTGCCAAAGTAATCCCTTGCTGATGTGGTTCTATCAGCTATTGTTGAGTGATGGTTCTTGATGCAGTGCAGCCTGAGGGATCAGAGATCACAGGTCTAGAGTTTAGGCTTGTGCTCTTGCCCTTTATGCACTGAAATTCCTCCAAAATTCTTGAATCATTTAATGATATTATGCACTGTAGAGAGAGAAATAGTAGCTCTCTTTCAGCTGGATGCTAGAGTTGATGTGAAATGTGTAAACATCCCTAGTGCATTGTCTTTTTGAATGTTTTGTACTGTGTACACAAAAGCTGTGCTTTTAATTTACATTTATGTCATTTAGCAGACACCCTTCTCCAGAGCAACTAACAGTTGATACAGTCTTACATTACAACCAGTTGTGTGATAAGGGCCTTGCACAAGGATCTGACAGTGGCAGCTTGGCAGAGGTGGGATTTGAACCCTGGACCTTCTGGTCCATAGTCCAGTACCTTAACCACTAATAATCCACTGATTATATTCTATCTCACTGAAACACTGATTCTGTTTCTCTACACTGTTTGTTCATTTGACATTAAATCTATATGTAATTATTAAAAGATGGACTCAACATGGACTCAAAGGCTATGACAACAGGCAAAACAAACACTAATTTCACAATTAATGCTGAAACTGTTGACATGATGAGCAGCTTTAGCCTGCTTGGATCATTTATTAACAAAGGATCCAGCAGTCAAGAAATACAACACACATTAGCACCCAGCCAATGGAGAATGAGTTTGACAAGAATTTCAAACATAATTATGTGTATCTACAAATAAAAAGCAGAACAGCCCAGGCTATGTTCTTTTCTGTGGTCTTTTCTTTGTGAATGGTGGACTATTAAAAGCATGAAATAAAAAAACATCAGTGACTGAATGTTGGTGCTGGAGTAGATTTTTGAGAAAAACCTTGCAAAACAAACAAATGGATCAATGATTAAGATCAGGTAAGTAGACATAAGCTCTTTTAATTTAGAATTATCATTTGAAAACAATTCATTTGAAAAGATGATGCATGAAACAAGTTGTGTGTATACAATCAAACACATCATGTGTGTATACAATCAAACACATCATGAACAATAATGAACAGAGTCGAACAATTCTAGCTGTTAAATTCTTGTCTAACATTGACTGCGGTACTCTAATACTGCTAATATGTATTTCTTTCTACACGGTGTCTCTGAGATAAAGACTGCTCACACTCCTGAGGCTGTGTGGACAAAACATAATAACAATCATGTCATGTAACTTGGTCCCTTCACAGACAGTTCATTCTCCAAAATGTAGGTGGTCAAATCTATATTACTGTTTTATATGTAACTAAATAGTTTGGTTAAAAATAAGTTAGTCCATTTTGTTTAGACCTTTGGTGGTTGAACTTTAAATGGGCTGGATTATGGGCTACAAACAGTATTTAAAAAACAACATTCAGTGTTAACGTTTGTTACAAATTGACACAGAATTTTGTTGAAATAAATTCAGAAGCTAACAGTTATGAACTGCAGCACTACTGCCCAGAGTTTATTATACGATGTGCTTCCTTTGGGCACCTAAATCAAGTAAAATCCCCATAGTAATACAGTTTAACATTTAACTCCATTGAGACTGCACTGCTTCTCCAGTCACTCTTTCTTCTCTGCCATCAATGTCAGCACAAAAACTTCTTCTCTTCAGTCCAAACAATCTTCTTTTATATAGTTGGTAACACAGTGGGAAACAAAACATCTGGGTAGGGCTTCACCTAAAATGAGAATCAGCTGGGATTATGGGATGTATTTATTTTTGATTACATTATTTATTTGTAATAAGTATTTAAACATTTTAACT
>JAJAGP010001527.1:51651-182209 GCA_025084515.1 Ancistrus triradiatus
CTAAAATGAGAATCAGCTGGGATTATGGGATGTATTTATTTTTGGTGATTACATTATTTATTTGTAATAAGTGTTTAAACATTTTAACTACCTTTGAATTATGAAGTTCAGTACAGTAAGTTCAATATTGTTTGGTTTTGTATTTAAATTGAAGAGTTCTGGAAACAGTAGTTAAAGATGTGAAAATTTCACTAAGAATGGACTTATTGATGTTTACAAATCGAATTCAGTGTTAACATGTAACAAGAAAAACTGAAATATACAAAATTACCACTAGGAGGCACTGCATTTCAGAACCGAATAGGATATGAATCCCTGAACCCCCAAATTTTACATAATCTTTTAAAAATATTTAAAACCTAATTTAATGTGGTTTGTTCAAGAAGGAATTCACAGCTAAAAAAGCACATGCATTTAGTTTCATAACCTCTACATGAGTCAGTGTTGCAGGTGAGAGGCTTGCTTAAAGGTAACCAAACTTACTGGTTTGTGACCACACTAGCCACAGAGAGGGTCCGTACTGCTGGTGCAACCGGCTGAAGTGCTGTAGATGCTACACAGTGTATCTGCTACCTTCCTAATCTTAAACACACACACACGCAAACACAAAACACACACGCACACACACATAGGCACGTTTGTCATTCTATCACTGTGCAAACTTTCATTTGATCTAATATAAATGTAGCTAATTGATCCTACACCTAACTTTAACCTCAAACTTGATTAAATTTGCTTGAACTTAAGCAAATATTTAAATATTTAAATGTTTATTTATTTATTTATAGAAAATGCATTTATTGTAAAGAAAGTTCACACACTGATATATATATTATCCCACCACCCCTCACACACACACACACACACACAGACTGACTTTGTATCAGAGTGCCACTAATTCAAAACAGTTAGGACACTGATTTTCTCAATGCTGACTCTTACCATAATCTTACACCCACTATTATTTATACTACTATCACTGAGGTGTGTGTGGAGGAATTCAGTTCCAAACTAAAGCAAATGAAACTTAAGCAAATGTGTTTCCCACAGATATTTCTATAGTGTACATTTGCATTCAGATGATTATTTAAAAACTTACTTGATTCCCCAAAGCAATGTAGATGTATTGAGGGTCCTCAGAGTTAAAGAACATTCTGGGAAACACCCGTCTCTTATCCCTAGAGCTGTACAATGTACAGTTATGGTCAGGTTTGAGATCATCATCCAGTACAAGCTGGTAAAAGTAAAATGAAATTAGAAAAATTAATTATAAAATTAGAAACAAACCAAAGCTTCTGTCACATTTTTCACGTCTTAACTCCTGTACTGCAGGTGTCTTGATCAGAATAATGCAGAGTTTT
Organism: Ancistrus triradiatus; assembly: GCA_025084515.1. Lineage (NCBI taxonomy): Eukaryota > Metazoa > Chordata > Actinopteri > Siluriformes > Loricariidae > Ancistrus > Ancistrus triradiatus. The sequence continues at coordinate 53,013 of JAJAGP010001527.1, forward strand.
AATATGTACAAAACAAAAAAATAGAACATATCAGACTGTTTTAGTATCAGATCGCTGGTTTTGAGATTCTTTAAGAAATGAATGTTAGATTATCTTGCTGTTTTTAAAGCTCTTCATGGTTTTGGCACCTAAGTGGATTACAGACTGTTTGACAGAATACAAAATCCCAAACCTTGTTTCAATTTTGCTCTCTTGCTATATATTTCAAAACAAAGTACAAAATGACTCGAGGACTACACACCTTCAATCTAGAACACTTTACCAAGAAATATTCGGCATGTACCTACCATCAACAGCCTGTTTTTTGACAGGGGATTTTAAAAAGAAAATTACCAAAAATCACCAGAATTAATTGGTTTTGGATTGAATAATACAGCTGTATAACCAAATCCAATTGTCAAATATGCACTCTATATAAAATTATAATATAATATTATATTAGAAAATTAAAATATGATCCCAGTGCTTATACTTCTAGATTTCATTTGACACTGCTGACTGTGATATTCTGATGCCACACCTTAAACATTATAGGTTTTACTCTCAAATGTTTTTAAACGAAGAAAATATTTTGTTATTCTAAACAAACATCTGTTTGGAGAATATTATGTCCTTTGTGGTGTATGACAGGGTTCTGTAATTAGTCAAGTTTGACTTTCCTTACACAAGTTACCATTAGGATGCATTATTAAAGAGCGTGGAGTTTTTACAGTTACGCGGATGATACACAGTAGTAATTATCTGTAAAGCCGAATGATAGCAGCTATTTTAAAAAGCACACAACTTATATTCCCATCATTAGCTGAAAAAACAAAACTGTATTAAAGCTAAATAAAGAAAAAACAGAAGTACTCATTACTGGCACGGAAGCAGAGAAAACAAACACTACATGTGTGCTGGACAACCTAGCATAACAAAAGAAATGTAAAAGGTAAAAGTTCAGAATCTAGGTGTCTTTGATCACACATTTAAATAAAGAAATACAATTTTAAAATCTCACATTAACGCTTTAGTTAGACCCTAGAAACAAGCCAATGCAATGCAGGAGTCAAAATTATGCAGGAGTTTTAACATGTACAAAAACGAGAACATATCAGCCTGTTTTAGTATCAGATCACTGCCTTCCAGTTTCTTTTAGAATTTAGAATTGATTTTTTAGCTTCTGAAAGCTGCAGACTGTTTGACAGAATAAGCCCTGTGCTTCAAGATTGTTCCGATTTGCTAAATGTTGCAAAAAGGAAGTACAAAACACTGGTGAAGACTACGTATCCTAATTCTGGAAACCCACTTTACAAAACTCAATATTTGGTTAGGTTGCTGCCCAACAATTACCTGTGTTTGTAATAGGGACCAACGTAATTATTAAATTATGCATTTTATTAGTGGTTGTGAGTTTCATTTATTAAAATAATATTTTTCATTTTTAATGTCTGTTTTCACTCAGTTATGTGTTCTTTTTAATTATATGCTCTTAATCTTGTGTTGTTTTAGTCTCTTTTTAATGGAGGTGTTAAATGGTTATATAAATAAAGTTCAATAGTTATTTGTTAAGTTATTTTAAAATGATGAGAGGTTGGAGATTGGCAAACAGAAAGCATAAAGACAAACCTTCATCAGTTGGCCATTTGCTGTTCCAAAGTAGAGCTCAGTCATGGTTCCTCTCTTTTTTGCTGCCACAGCTGTCAGAGACTGGTGTTTAAATACCACAGCATTCGAAGCAAGAAAACATTCCTGAAGCAAGACATTAAAAGACTGTTAAATGACAAGTGGCCTACTAGATTACTGAGAGGGAATAATGACACAGACTCGTTCAACAAGTGTCCCCGACCTGTTTTATGCATAAATGTTTGTAGCTGATTGTTGGCCACATGCTGGTTAGATTACTGTGGTGTATCTTATAAATAGCCACGGCAGTGTTGGCAGGGTCTCCCTCTTCTTGTGCACTGAACACTCCCGCCCAAACAAGAGAAGAATCAGATGAGATGGCAGCAGAAGCCACGAGCTTTTGCCGCTGTTTGTCACTACAGTATTGTAATGTAGCGGTTTTCAGGGACCTTATCATATTTGGTTTTTTTAGGCTGTTATCCATCCTTAAGAGAAACGTTGTTGGTTTTTATCCTGCTTTTGATTTAATGTTGCCAAAGATGTACGAGTGACGAGGTGAAGAGGTCTGAAAACCATCTACCCACTCAACATCAGCATCACTGTCGATCTTAATTTCGGAGTTAACTGGGACGGAATCTATTTCAGAAAAAATGTCACCTGGCTGAGAGTGTAAAGTGCTGAGCAAGGTTACACCTCCATCGTACCGCTCCATGGAACATTCTTGTCCGTCTTTATTGAGCTTTTCTTCGTCACTTCTGCCAACCAACATATACGAACGCTTTTCATGACCCATTTCAAAATCCACCAGAAAAGCTACAGCCGATTGTTTCTGCTACGGTCCAGCAGTGACGTTCTCCCTGTAGATAGTTTGGGTTATATCGCTTATATTGAGAACCTCACAGTATCCACAGTCTGAGGTTCCACAGATAACCAGGGTTTTGTTCGAATCGAAAGGCAGTAAGAGAGTCACAGAGTTCAGATGCGTGTAATTTGATATTTCTTTCCGCTCCTCCACTGAGAGATCAGACCGCATCTGGAAGAGCTCGGAGTCGGTAACGACGTACACCTTTCCATCTCCAACAGCAAAATGTCTGATCTCCGAGTTAAAGGTGTATTCGGACGCGAACACTCCGGTGTTTACGACAAAAAAGATTCCAAAAAGAACCGTCTCCATTGTGCATTTCTAAGCGCTACCTAAACCCCCTGACAGTTTAGAGAGAAAAGTGGAAGCGATGGCTTCCGCTTCAAGTTAATTGCAACAACATCCTCCAGTCACAAAAAAAACACAAAACAAAAAACGTTTGTTTGCAGCTGAGGAGGCACAGAATATAAATGATGAGACATGCATTACACTGGCTAACCATTGGCCCTTTAATCCCCCACTTTTCTAAGGATAAACACCAGGAAATGGAACTACAGGGTAAAATTATTCAGGTGTCATCCAAGGAAGGGCTTAAAAAGTGGATTGTTTGTAATGGATTGGATTTGTTAAAAAGTTAATTCTCAGCTGCTTTTACCGGCCCCACTGCTGCCCCCTCAGTGGTTGATACTCCTGCTTCAACACCTTCTTTACTGCAAACGTTTCTTGGTAAGTTTGTGACTTTTAGAATTGTCTATATTTCTGCATAAATATGACCTAAAACATCATCAGATTTTTCACACAAGTCCTAAAAAGTAGATAAAGAGAACCCAGTTGAATGAGACAAAAAAATATTATACTTGGTCATTTATTATTGAGGAAAAAATGCATCCAAATACATATTAGTGCATGGCAAAGCAAAAGTTTATGTGAAACCTTAGGTTAGCAGTGAATTGAAGTGAATGAAAATTAGTCAGGTGTTTTCAATCAATAAAGCTGCAATTCAGGTGTGCGTGGGCACCCTGTTTATTTAAAGAACATGGGATCTATCAAAGTTGCTCTTCACAAACAGTTGGGGAAGTGTATACATGGTCGAAACAAAGGAGATTTTAAGGACCTCAGAAAAGAGGTGGTGATGCTCATAGACTGGAAAGGTTACAAAAACATCTCTAACGAGTTTTTTGGACTCCAACCCAATCCACAGTCAGGACAAATTGTGTACAAAAGGAGGAGGAAATTCAAAAGACCATTGGTGTCCCCCGGATGGTTCGACCAACAAAGATACTCCAAGAGCAAGGCGTGTATAGTTGGTGAGGTCACCAAAGGACCCCAGGGTAATTTCTAAGCAAATGAAGGCCTCTCTCACATTGGCTGATGTTATGTCATGGTCCCCCATCAGAAGAACACTGAACAACAATGGTGTGCAGGCAGGTTGAAGGAGAAAGCCACTGCTCTCCAAAAAAAGAACATTGCTGCTCGTCGCAGTTTGGCTAAAGTCACGTGGACGAGCCAGAAGGCTATTGGAGAATGTTTTGTGGATGATGAGACCAACATAGAAACTTTTGCTTTAAAAGAAAAAGCTTATGTTTGGAGAGAAAGGAAAAACACCGCATTCCAGCATAAGAAACATTATCCTATCGTGGCAACATGGTGGTGCGGTAGTATCATGGTTTGGGCCTGTTTGCTGCATTGGGCCCAGGAGGCTTGCCATCATTGATGGAACAATTGCATTCTTGAATTATAACAGAGGATTTCTAAAGGAAAAATGTCAGAATATGTCCATTGAACTGAAGATCAGAGAAGGTGGGTCATGGCAGCAATACAAAGACCCTAAGCACCACAGCCGTTCTACCAAACGAATGGTTAAAGATAGAATAAAGGTCTGGTCCCTCTGACCTAATCCAATGGGAAATGTTGTGGATTGTGGAAAGGGACCTGAAGTGAGCAGTAATGTGAGGGAACCCACAACATCCCAGAGCTGAAGCTGTTCTGTAGGAGGAATGGCAAAATTCCTCCCAAGCGTGTGTCAGGACTGATTATGTCAACAGCTACAGGAAAAAAAAACGTTTAGTTGGCCAGTTATTGCTGCACGGAAGGGTCAACCAGAATACTGAAAGAAAGGTTCACGTACTTTTTGCCATCACTAATATGTAAGATGATCATTGTCTCAATCATAAATACCAAGTATAATATTTGTGTCTCATTTGTTAACTGGGTTCTCGTTATCTACTTTTCGGAACTTGTGGTGAAAAATACTGATGATGTTTAGGTCCATATTTATGCAGAAGAAAATATAGAAAATTATAAACGTTCACAAACTTTCAAGCGACACTTATATATATTCTTTTAAGGAAAGCAAAACTTCCACTTTTACCTATATAATTGAAAATTCAGGTTATTATTGACGAGAGCACGTAGTCCAATAATATAATGAATCCTTCAGAAAATGTAACTTTCACTAATAATTGTGCACACGGGCGTAGTGAGGCAGGGTCAGTTATGATCACACTCGAATCGACATGAAATATATATCATATATATAATATATATATAAAAAAACACGTTTGACATTTACACTGAAGGATTTAATCACTTACAAATGTTCAGCTCATGGTTCATGGACCTTTTTTTTTCCCCACCCCCCCACCCACGTAACGGTGTATCCGTTATTAGACCCACTTACTGGAGCTCGTGCGCCCACTGAATCACCATTAATTGAAATTCAGTAAAAAAGTTCAACTAAGGTTAGTTTATCCTAGATGCTGAAGCAGCACAAACAGGACACGCCATGCCATTCATACAGGCAATCCGAGAGGGGCCTGGACTGCAGACATGCACTCTCAGCCACATGCACTGCCAGCCTATTCATGACGTCAGTCCACTGGCAGACAGGAAATACGTTTCGTTTGTTGACGTTTATTGAAGAAGAGCAAGGACGTATCATGAATATTTGTTAGTGAAATGATCCGTGTAGACACCGATGTTTCAGCGCCTACGTTTGATGTTCTTGCTCTTCTTCAATAAACATCGCTGTCTAAACAGATCATTATTTAATAACAAATATCAGCCGGTAGCTTTAAGTAAATTATTCGTGATATTTGTTAGTGAATAATGATCCGTTTACACAGCGATGTTTCAATGCCTATGTTTAACACTGTACACATTTTAGATTCAATGCTAGATTCACTCATTTTGATCGTATTATTATTATAATGTTTTGTTGACGATGTCAAGATAGCCGTTAGCTAGCTGGCTAACGTAAGTGTTTCAGATGTCTTGTTAGATGGAGCGATAAAAAGTCAACAAAACAGGGCTGCTTCTCTTTTAAATTTTTGAAGTGGTCACTTTTCTTTACAGTGAATACCTACACTTGTGTGTTAATTAACAGTGCTAAAGTGAGGCTTAGTATATTTTATATATAAATAAAACAGAAGGCTTTAAATACAGTATGTAATAAATGTTTTGAATATACTCATTGCATTTAGTTACATACTGTATTTAAAACCTTCTGTTGTTTTACTTTGGACCAAAATGGCTAGTATCACAAGAAAATCCAGAAATCCAGTATCTGAAATTATTAGAATATTTCATGTGATCAAACAGAAAACAATGCACAATACAGAAATGTCCAACTTCTTACAAGTACTTTCATTTGTACACTCAGTATTTGGTTGGAGCTTATTTAGCATGAATTGCTGCATCAGTGCAGCATGGCATGGAGCCATTCAGCCTGTGGCACTGCTGTGAGATTAAAGCTCAGGTTGCTTTGATAGCGGCCTCCAGCTCATTTGTATTGCTGGGTCGGGTTTTTCTCATCTTTCCCTTGACAATACCCCAAAGACCATCTGGTCAGGTCAGGTCTGGAGAGCTGAAAAACTGATCAAGCTCAATAATATCATGGTCAGCAAATTATTTGTTAGTAGGTTTGGGACTGGGGGCAGGTGCTAAGGAAATCTCCTGGGAGATGGCTGCATTGACTTTGAACTTGATAAAACCAAGACCAACGGATGACATGGCCCTCCACACCATCACAGACTGAGGACACTTCACTCTGGACGTCAGACATATTTTTATATAATACTTTACAATATCTACACAAATATAGAGAATATTGTGGAGGCTGCATTGAGAACGGTTTTTTAAAGAGCTCAAGATTTTTTTACACTGCAATTTACTTCATATTTGTACAGACTGAAGTAAATCACATGTAACCTACAGTGTATACAAGGTTATATATAAAAGCTAGACTGCATGGAAGCTTAACTTTGTATTGTAGATATAATGAAATTAAGAAATGTTACAGGGATGTGGAAAATTAAAACTACCTTGAGCATATTCTCAGATTCAGATTTATTTGTCACATGGCACAATTATAGAAGGCACTTGTCAACTTGCGGTGAAATGTTTCTAACAACTGTCCGGTATCTATCCTGTGGTTTAATGAGAAAAAAAAACAACTAACCATGTGGTAAATAGTGATATATAATGGAGGAAACTTAATGGGAGTAAATATACCAAATATGGTTTGATGACCAAAGAAAAGTAGAGAGCCCCCGAAGTATCAAGGTGGAAAAAAAAGTTTGTAGAAACGTATTGTCCCTTCAATTTAATAATCCGTTCCCTCGAATTGTCTGTTCTGGGGCATAACCTACAGTAGGCTAAACAGGGTGTCTAACCCATAGAGTGTATATACAGTATATGACTGAATCCCATTTCAGGGGCTGCATCCTTCGCAGGCTGCATTTGAAGACCAATTGCGTCATAGCGCCATGCCTAGGCTGTCCCATTCCGAAGGCTCCTATGTATGCGGCCAAAAAATGCGGCCTTCTTTTCCCTGAAAGCAAAGGATACATCTGATGTATCGGAACAGTTGGCTGGGGAATATACATTATTTAAATGTAAGGATTTAAAAACTCGAATGGGTAAATGTTAAAAAGCAAAAGCACAAGTTTTTTTTGTTTTGTTTTAGAGAGCAAGGAGCAAACGGAGACCTTTATTAAACTGCGGGGGGAAATGAATGCCAGCGCCTGCAGTAAAACGTGTCCTCTCCAATAAATGTCAAAGCAGAAATCGAGCCTCATCAAACCACAACGTTTTTCTAATTATCTGTTGTCCAATTTTGGTGAACCCATGTGAATTATATTAACTCGGCTGCTGACAGGAGTTGCACCCCGCGGGGTCTTCTGATCTATTTGTCGTGTTGTGCTTTCTGAGACGCTCTTCTGCATACCTTGGTTGTAATGAGTGTTTTTTTGAGTTATTCTTGCCTTTCTATCAGCTCAAACCAGTCTAGCCATTCTCTGAACTCTTGTCAACTTTTGAAAAGGAATTTTAAACTGCTGCTTGTACAACCCCAATTCCAATGAAGTTGGGACATTGTGTAAAACAAATAAAAACAGATACGGTGATTTGCAAATCCTTTTCAACCCATGCTCAATTGAATACACTACAAAGACAAGATATTGAATGTTCAAACAAAACTTTGATTTTTGCAAATATTCACTCATTTTGAATTTGATGCCTGCAACACAACGCATTCCAAAACTGGGAAAGTTGAGGAATGCCAAAAAAACACCTGTTTGGAATATTCCACAGGTGAACAGGTTCATTAGAAACAGGTGGGTGTCATGATTGGGTATAAAGGGAGCATCCCCAAAAAGCTCAGTCGTTCACCACAAATAGTTAAACAGTTTAAGAACAAAGTTTCTCAACATGCAGTTGCAAATAATTTAGGGACTACTTCATCTACAGTCCATAATATCATCAAAAGATTCAAAGAATCTGGAGAAATCTCTGTAAGCAAGCGGCAAGGCCAAAAACCAACACTGAATGCCCATGACCTTCGATCCCTCAGGCAGCGCTGCATTAAAAACCGACATCATTCTGTAACGGATATCACCACATGGGCTCAGGAACACTTCAGAAAACCTGTGTCAGTGAACCCAGTTCATAGCTCCATCTACAAGTGCAAGTTAAAACACTACCATGCAAAGTGAAAGCTATATATCAACAACACCCAGAAACCCCGCCGGCTTCTCTGGTCCGAGCTCATCTGAGATGGACAGACGCAAAGTGGAAAAGTGTCCTGTGGTCTGACGAGTCCACATTTCAAATTGTTTTTGGAAATCATGGACGTCGTGTCCTCCGGGCCAAAGAGGAAAAGGACTGTCCGGATTGTTATCAGTGCTAAGTTCAAAAGCCAGCATCTCTGATGGTATGGGGGTGTGTTAGTGCCCATGGCATGGGTAACTTGCACATTTGTGAAGGCACCATTACTGCTGAAAGGTACATACAGGTTTTGGAGCAACATATGCAGCCATCCAAGCAACGTGTTTTTCTGGGACGATATGCTTAGTTCAGCAAGACAATGCCATGCCACATTCTGCACGTTGTCACGCTCGAGGCAAGGGAGGGCAAGGGAGGACAAGGGAGGCGGACGTAACACGCAAGTGAACTAGGTTTATTTACAGTGAACATATTCAATAAAACAAACAGACCAACCACACACAAGACAACACCCAAGGCTAAAGTTAACAAAGGACACACACAACAAAGGATAACTATGTTAACAAACAAGGAAGGCTAACTAACACAGAACAAGGCTAATAATACAACACACAACTTAAACCTAAGACAAGTCACCAATGGAAAGGACAAAGGAACAGAGACTGGGACACAAAGAGGCAAGACAAACCAGCATGTAGTACAGAAGTAGGCAGAAGTAGACGGGGCAAATGGGAGCCAAGATGAGCCACCATGTGAAGAAGCCAGACAAAGGCAGTGCACAGGAAGAGGAGTATATATAAAGGACAGAAGGGTAGGAAGAAGAAAGCAGGGGGAGCACAAAAGCAAGGAAACCAGTCAGACCCAGACTAACTCAAGGGAGCAGAGCAAAACACAGACGAGAACAAAGCAAGGGGCCAGAACAGAGGAGGTACAGACACAAGACTAAGCAAAACAGGAGACAACAAGGAGGAGAAAGAAACTGGACTTGAAGACCACACAGGCACAGTTCTGGTCCATGGGGTAACGTTCTTCACAGGAGTCCTAAGGGGCCCTGCACATACACTGTTCATAGGTCCAGTAGCGCCAGGCCAGAAAGTTCTGGTGGTTGCAGGTGGAACTGCAGGAGCCAACTGCGGAGCTGAATACAACCCAAAGAAAGGGAATGGCATTGGTGGACGCCAGGGTGGTGCAGTCCATGACCTGGGGTTCATTTTGAAAACCCCAGCCATCACTGTTGCCGTCGAGCTGCGGGCAGGCAATGTTGCCCTCGAGCTGCTGAGGTTGCTGGTGAGCGAGGTCACCATCGGGTCTCTGGCGATCGAGCTCGTCGCCGTGCCCCTGTAGATTCGAGCAACCGTACCTGACACGGGTGGGCGGTGGGAGGCCGGAAGGAGGGCACAGACCCGAAGAGTAAGCAAGTCCACCGGCAGCCACAGAAATGGGATTACGCTTTCCAGGTCCTGGGACGAGCGTCGACCTGGACATTTTCTGGAGGTGCTGGAGGTGAGTTGACCCATGATCCAGCAATGGCAAGTCCCTGGGCCACCGCCGAATTGATAGCTCCCAGCACGGCCAAAAAATCTGAAATGAGGCTCGCCGCCTTAGATCCCTCAGCAATCTGCCCTGCGAACTCCATCACCTTCTGGCAGTACCCAGGGGTTCCACAACCCCCTGGAGTGCACACTGGGCCTCAGTCATGGCCAGGAAATCTGGGATCAGGAGTGGGCAGGCAGAAGCAAGCGACGAGTCCTGTTTGCCCCTTGTGGTGACTGGGCCCCTCGGACAGCGGGCGAGCAGAGGATCCAGCACCTGGCTGACCAGCTGTGGCACAAGCTGATGTCTAGCATATGGAGGCGTGAGCGAGGTGCTAGAGAGTGAGGGTCCCAGCGTTGAGATAGTGGGCATGGGCTCAGGCACTGAGCTAGCAAACTTAAACCCCGCCATAGCATTAGCGTACGTGGGTCCTGGTGCCGTGCTAACAAGAGTGGACCTTGGCGTAGAGCTAGCGAGTGCAGGCTCAGGCGCTGAATTAGCAGGCATGGTCCTTCGCTTCCGGCGTCGCTTCCTGGCTGCACGGGAGAGTCCACTGTCCGGGTTTTGGAGGGCTTTTTACGGTCTGGCTTTCTGTCACGCTCAAGGCAAGGGAGGACAAGGGAGGCTGGACGTACACGCAAGTGAAACCAGGTTTATTTACAGTGAAACATATTCAATAATACAAACAGACTAACCACACACAAGACAACATCCAAGGCTAAATTAACAAAGGACACACAACAAAGGCGGATAACTATGCTAACAAACAAGGAAGACTAAGTAGCACAACTACAAGGCTAATTAATAAAACACACAACTTAAAACTTAAGACAAGTCACCAATACCAAAGGAACCTTACGAAGTGCACAGGACAGGAACAACAAAAGCAAGCATCGTTTTACACACGTGTTCCAACAGCAATGGCTCATAGCAAAAGACTGTGGGTACTAGATCTGGCCTGCAAACAATTAGTGGTCTCAGTTCCCACAACACTTACTGAGTGTCGTTAAATGGAAAAGGTGACCAAGTGAGAAAAACCCAGTCAGTGGTAAACATGAGCTCCTGTCCCAAACTGTTTTGGAACGTGTTGCAATACAAAATGAGTGAATATTTGCAAAAGTCAATAACGTTTATCATTTTAACATTAAATATACTTGTCTTTGTAGTGTTTTCCACTGAATATAGTTTGAAAAAAAAGATTTGCAAATCATCGTATTGTATTGTATTTATGTTTACACCCACCCCCGACTTCATTGGGGTCAATTGGGGTTGTATGAGTATGAAATATGCTACATAAAGTTTGTTATTATTAACACGTTGAGATATATCAATGGATACAACAGAAAGTTATAAACAAAGAAATTCAAAGTAGCATTAGTGCAGTAAGTATAGGGAAGAAGGCATTATCCTAGTAGAGCTGTGGGGAATGAAGCAAGGTACAGGGGCCACACAAACTGGAGGTGGAAGCTCATTCCAATACACAAAGAGGTCAAGACATTGGTAGTTACCAGTGACCAAACGCATGACAGTGGACTGTAGGAAGAAACAGACACTGCACAAGGAGAGAGCAGGCAAACTCCACATAGGCCAGTCACTGAAGAATATCAAAATTCAAAGGAACATGTAATGAAGATTTTCAAACAAATTATATAAATGGAGTTTACAATGTAGTTATGCACATTAACCATTAGTGGAATAAAGATATGCCTAGTAACGTAACTAATTAAATAGAATTATGGTGATTTATGTTTGATGCCTTTTTCATGCTTCAACACTGTTTCCATTATATTAAACTAAGTCTGTGTATGTGTGTGTTGCATGAGCCTAACAAGTTTCCATGACCATAAACAGAAGGGTTTTGTTCTGGTAAGACGTAGATATGAGAATATGCAACAAAGTTGTATTTAGGCCAGTCTGTATCTAGGTTAAGAGAAGTGAGAGAGAGAAAAGAAAGTTTGGCAGGATATGGAAGTGATGGCTGCCATGGTGGCTCCTTCTGTGACAAGAACCACAATTCCCATCTGCTGAAGCCTCTGCACCTCCCTTATATAAAGAAAGTACTCAAGGGAGAACATGACAAAACCCGAAAAAGGAGAGTGAGCTGTTTGAGCAAGAACTCAGAAAATATTGCAAAAAGAAAAGGAGGCAGAGAAAATGCAGAGCTGCACCAGATTACAAGCAGAACTGGAAAGAGTCCATGACAGTGGTGCCTCAGTTACGGAAGTAGTGCTGTAGTATAAAAAAAATTAATCAAACTTATTACATCACTATACAAGTAAGGTGTGTACATCTGGAATGTTTTAAACATGAAAGGCCAGAGCCATAAATTAAAGAAGTCACAGTATAGTACTGGACAGGCGATCCAACTTTCCTTGCAGTACATCATGTCATAGGACCACATACTTTCATGACTGTCAGATATAAAAAAAAAAAAATTGGGGTGATCAGATGCATGTACTACTGATTGTTTATTTCAATTTGTCAACCTTGTACGAGTATAAAAAAGGCAAGAGAAACAAACCGCTGGAAAAGCACAGGAACTGTGTAGAAAGCACCACTGGAACTTGAACCGTGGTCACCACAGTTGCAGGATATTGTATTAGACCGCTGCGGCACCTTAGAACCTTTAGTCACCTGTAGAACTCAGTGTACAGTTTCAGTAGACAATACTGATCTGCACATACAGAACTAAAATGATATATTTTTTTTGTAAATTATGATATGATGTTTGATTACAGATGAACAGTAAAAAACTTTTTTGTCACACGTGCTTTAGTGGAGAAGAGTGGACACAGTAACTTAACACAGAAATGGACTACGCCAGAGATTTAATGTTTCCATTTCCAAAACAGCAAAACCCAACAAAGATAGAAGACTGTGTTAAATGCAGATCAGTGCTCAACAGTGCCAATTTCTTGGCCCTTTAGAACCCTGTACAACTTCACCAAAACTTTTAACAATAAATAAATTATGTATAAAATGCCAGAGAACGTTTGCATGTGTTCAAACATTTTCCGTAAAATCAGACCATAAAAGCACTGCTCCATGAAAAACTCTTTGATAGAAATTCCTTACGAGTAAAACAGTAGGACATTCAAACTGTAATTACTATAGACGTACAATTACAATAGGAAATGATTAACAGATTCTTACATTGAAAACAATAGATTCTCCTTGATAAAGCAAAATTCTTCCAACTAGGGCTGTGACAATAACCATGTTACCACAATACCGCGGTTATATGCTGCCTACTGCAGTGTTGAGCTCATCACCATAGTTATTATTCATTCATAAACATGGACTGTTCCGGCTCCAAGATCTGACTGACTGAACCACTAGGATGATCAGTGAAAGAAACATATTCTAGCTCCCAAAATTTACACTGAGCTCTTATCAACAGACCATACTGGCGGCAGAACGGTTTATAGTGATTATTATTTTAAATAAATACTTGTCGCCATTTATAAAAGCAATAAGAACGAAAGAGACTGTACATGATCATGAGTAGGTAATGAGTAAACAGTGGATTCAACTTAAATTTCAACCACCCCCCATCCCAAAGGTACAAAACACGGCCTCTTGACTTATTGCCTTCTTTATTTAATTATTTATTTGCGTGTGATTGCATGAGTGCATATGGGGTGTGATGTGAAATATCAACCGAATAAATACGTTCAATGGCTTGACACTTAAGCTTAGCGAGCAAGCAGAAAAGGTCCATTAAATAAATGGGGTGGGGGAGTAGCCTAGTGGTTAAGGTACCGTGGTAGCCTAGCGGTTAAGGTACTGGACTATGGACCAAAAGGTCCAGGGTTCAAATCCTACCTCTGCCAAGCTGCCACTGTTGGGTCCTTGACTAAGGCCCTTAACCCACAATTGTTTGGACTGTAAGACTGTATTGTAAGTCGCTCTGGGTAAGAGCGTCTGCTAAATGCTGTAAATGTAAATGGGAATATTTTTTATTATTATTATTACTTATTTCCAGGTAGAAGTGGGAGAATCGCACTCAATTCTCTGCCATATATGCTCATATGACTGCACTGTATACATGCTGAGAGGGAGTATACACACAAGTCTATGGCGCATATTCAGTGCACCTGGCAACTCAGTCCGTTTACATTCTCTCTCAAACCAGACAAATGAACATGTTAGCTCACCTGTCATGAAACATGAAGACGGAAAAAAACCAAGCAGACTACGCCTTTTCACGTTACCAGCCCAGTCGCTGTACAACTAACACACAATGCTTTATTGGATTTGTTCCCTGACTCCTAGGTTAAACTACTTATCGAAAGTTACTTAATATGCTGGCTTCTTTTTTATAACTAGTTACCGACAGCGACGTAATATGCATGTCACATTTTTGATGCATTTTGGAAAAGCCAAATCAAGCCATAGTCTGCGATTAACCGGTTAGAAAACAATACCATCACAGACTTGTCCCCAACCAATTACAAGCTAAAAGCACAGAGAAATAAAAACATTATTGCATAATTCACAAAGCTAAATTCAAACTCCCGTATGTTAAGCCACATGACTTTGCCCAGCTGCTGAATAAATGCAGTAAATGATTAGCTCAATGGGTGTATGGATCGAGATGGCCTTTCTTCACAACTGAAAAAGTCGGACGGAGTATTGCACAAATTCACATGCAAGAACACTCATGGAGTGCATTTTAAGGCAACGTGTGACTTGAAGGCATAAATAAACATGTTACAAAAATCTTAGCATACGCCGACCACCCAGTAATTTATACTATTCCCAGCACACACAGCAAATGGAGAAAAAAAAGGAATGGCAGTAAGACAACTACACAAGTGTGCTTATGCATGTCATGTATCAGTGCCAAGCAATGACATGCTTCAAAAACCCCCCCAAAGCTGTAGCAGTAGTTGTCTGTCATGCAGCATTTCACATTGTCAACAATTGGCAAAAGGTGTTGTGATATATGTGCACTCGCGTTCTAGATAAAGGTACTGTACATATAAAAATGACCATTATCAGGTTAATGTGTTGTACTTTGAATCACTCCCAGTGACTGCCATGCCTAGAGGCATGTTAGCAAATCCAGACCAGCCAAACACTTTGCAAATATACATGGTTCTGTGCTCACTATCAGTTCTTTGGACAAAACTCTATACTACAGCCTGGTTTATGCTTCCATTTGAATAGGCTACTGAAGGCTTTGGTGACCAGACAGCGGTTTCAAACTGGTGGAGTCAGGATATTGTTTCCATAGCAACAGCAAACATATTTTTTGGTTTGTTTCAGATGAGTTTTTGTTCAGAAGCCAATCCTCTAAACTTGTATTTTGTGACGTGGATATAATTTAGAGCTGACAACAATATTATGATCATTTCAGTTACAGTGTATTCCCATTTGATGCTCTGCAAACACGTCATACAGAATCTCAACCATGAATGCATGTTTTAAGATGGTGTCCAGTGTTCACATGGATGATTTATGCCCTGGTAGGCATCATCAGACGCGTCCTCGTCATACACTATACCAAGAAAGTGTTTTAGGCCAGTACTAGTACTGCCGATTTTTCCTAAACTTAATGGATATCTTGATTGACATATAAATTACACATACATTATCTCCAGAACTGTGAGTTTCACATTTCAAGTTTTGTCCCAGTATGAAACAATTAAATCAGAACATCTAACAGGTTAATAGTTGTAGAATGTCCTTCAAAATGTACAGCTTTCTAAAGCACTTCGGCAGAAGCATAACCCAGGCTTTAGGCTGACGTACAGAATGCATAAAAATGTATTTAAAAGTACAACAACAAAACAAAAAGCCCCACCAATACAGAGTTCATCTTACTGCAGATTTGTTTTTGGCTATGACAGGGGATATGGAGATTGGAGATCATTTGGTCCAGTGAAGGTGATTAGTCTATAAATCAGTCGTGTTTCCGAGGAATACATCCCTCCATTTCCACAACTTCAGGCCAGCCTTCATACTTGTTGGTTTCTGCATTGTTCTTGATGTACTGAAGAAGTCAAAAGAATTTGCAATGTAAAAAACATCAAGCCTTATCAAACACAGACTTGGCACCTCTTAAGACATTTAGCTTAGAATCATTGGACACTGGACGGTTGTAACAGTAGGAGAAGGTGCCTCCTTTTCAAACTAAAGGTGTTTATATTAGGGGTGGATGACATGGTAAAAATATTATATCACAATATTTCAAGATGTTATCACATGTGATCAGTACCTACAAATACTGCACTTCATTAAATTCAGGACTAATTACACTCCTTATAATACAACATGCAGCACTGAAGGTATCCTCCATATGCTCAGATCATATGATAAAATACTGTCCCATCACATTATCATGATATGATAAAATATAATCATATTGCCCACCCCTAGTTTATATGACGTAGAAATATGACGCATGATAAATTGACAATAAAATATTCCCTTCTAATAATAATCCTAGCGACGCATGTTCTCAGTGTGTTACCAGAGAGCTGTTTGTGAGACAAAGTATTTTCGGTTTGCCCTTAGTTCTTCGCTCTAGGCACATTTTTACTGTATTACATTACTGCATGTCTGGCCACTGATGCAGCTCAGCTCATAAAAACCTCAATAACCAATGCTGCAAAATACTGAAATTCACCTGCTCAAAGGGGCTTTTTGTTTTGATCCCCTTTCCACCGACAAAAATCCAGTTGTCCCTGAAGGCCAGCGAGTTGATGAACGAGCTTCCCAATTCTGCTATAATTGTCCTTGCTTCAGTAGTAAGTCTGTAAAGAATGACAAAGACGTTTTTAATAGTACTTGCACAGTGGCGCTTGAGTGTTTGTGAAGACCTTTCTAAATTTGTGCATAAATATGACCTAAAACATTCTCAGATTTGAACCTAGAAATAAATAAAGAGAATCCAATGAAACAAAATATTATACTTGGTCATTTATTCATCGAGGAAAATGATCCAATATTACATATTAGTGAGTGGCAAAAGTATTTGACCCTCTAGGATTAGCAGTTCATGTGAAGGTGAAGTTACAGTCAGGTGTTTTCAATCAATAGGAAGACAGTCAGGTGTGAGTTGGTGCCCTGCTGTAGAACAGGGATCTATCAGAGACTGAACTTCAACACGTTTGTGGGGTCATGTCACGAACAATTAGATTATTCTCAGATTACTAAGATTGTGGTCAAATGGAGGAAATTCAAAACCCTTGTTACCCAGCTAACAAAGACCACTTCTAGGTCATGCTGTGTAATAGGGTTGCAACAAACCACTATTCTGATAGTCAATCTATTGTTTATTGAAATGAATAACCGATTATTTGTATGATGAATCACATATTACCAAATAAGTCTTATGTAGCTATCGGCCTTTAGCTTGAGGTTGTTTTATTCACTAGTTAACCAGCGCTCAAGACAGTAAATATGAATATCTTGCTCAGAAATTCACTGTTTTCATGAACTTTCAATAAATAAAACTTCAGTATGTTTCTCCTGTCAAAATTTTAAACTCAGTGATGTGCAAAGTAGCAGCGATAAATGTTTAACAAAACCAAATCACCATCTCCAGCCAGAATTGTGAGGTGCTTTCAAATTCGACAAACAGTGGTGAACATTTGTGGCAAACTTGTGCTTTGAACAGTTAAAATTAAATGATTTTTATGTAACCTTCCATTTCAATGGTAACCCTTCATCCAGCTCCCCAGTATGTTTGTGGATAACTACCTCCTGAAACTTTTGAGTGTACACAAAGAACCTCTGTTAAAACAACATGGCAAAGTTTAAAACTTTAAATGTTATTAGGAATGTGGACAGGCTTGTAGTGAATAATAGATACTTGCTTCTCCATTCCAACCCCATTAACGATACAGTGGGGCAGAAAAGTATTTAGTCAGCCACTGATTGTGCAAATTCTCCTACTTAGAAAGATGAGAGAGGTCTGTTAATTTTCATCATAGCTACACTTCAACTATGAGAGACAAAATGAGAAAAAAAATCAGAAAAGAACAATTACATGTAAACGATTTTTAAAGAATTTAATTGTAAATTATGGTGGAAAATAAGTATTTGGTCAATAACAAAAGTTCAACTCAATACTTTGTAACATAACCTTTGTTGGCAATGACAGAGGTCAAACGTTTCCTGTAAGTCTTCACCAGGTTGGCACACACTGTAGCTGGTATTTTGGCCCATTCCTCCATGTAGATCTCCTCTAGAGCAGTGATGTTTTGGGGCAACACGGACTTTCAACTCCCTCCACACATTTTCTATGGGGCTGAGGTCTGGAGACTGGCTAGGCCACTCCAGGACCTTGAAATGCTTTTTACGGAGCCATTCCTTCGTTGCCCGTGTGGTGTGTTTGGGATCATTGTCATGCTGGAAGACCCAGCCACGTTCCATCTTCAATGCTCTCACTGATGGAAGGAGGTTTTGCCTTAAAATCTCACGATACATGGCCCCGTTCATTCTTCCCTTAACACGGATCAGTCGTCCTGTCCCCTTAATTACTGTCCTGTACCATTAATACAAGTAATGAATGAAGGACAGAAGAGCTTCTTAAAGAAGAAATGAGTAAATATTGCTTGTTTGTGGGTGACCAAATACTTATTTTCCACCATGATTTACAATTAAATTCTTTAAAAATGCTACAATGTGATTTCCTGGATTTTTTTTTCTCATTTTGTCTCTCATAGTTGAAGTGTAGCTATGATGGAAATTACAGACCTCTCTCATCTTTCTAAGTAGGAGAACTTGCACAATCAGTGGCTGACTAAATACTTTTTTGCCCCAATGTATGTCAACCAATTCTAAAGGAAAGGTTCATATACTTTGGCCACTCACATGTAAAACATCAACTTCAACAATCCCAACACTATTCTTGGCTAACTTCAATTAATGGCTAATTTCAATTAAGATTTTAACTTACATGACCTTACAATTCTTTCTAATAAATGATTTTCATGAACAAAGATCTTAAGAGGACCTACTTTGTAGCAGGGTCATCAAAAGTAGCCATAAAGACGACTGTTCCATCTTCAATGGTCTTGAGAAACTGGATTAATTGGTTGACATCTGGAAAGTAACATAATAAGATTCTAATAAGAGTACCTTTTAACCATATCTTAGGCATATGACACTAAAGAAATCTTGGCAAGTCATTTTTTGAAAGTAAGTGAGGAAGTGTATCCAAAATTAGAATAACAAAGTATCTGGAAAACCTGTGGCTTGGAGCTACATGCTGGAAACAGTAGTTCCCACGGAACTGGGTTTAAACCCTGAGCTGTGCTTGCCCATTATCACACCCCACCTCTCACCCCATATGCTGATGTTTTGGGAAACCGATCAGTCAAAATATTCGAGTGCCGCCGAAAACCCTGTGGCGTGAACATAACACAGACTCGGCAGCACCTCAGAAAGTGATGATACGTGTGCTGTTCGAAGAATGCAAACCAGTGGAGCAAGGGTGAAGCTCTGGGAATGTTCTACTCAGAAACTCTGCATCTGGGCATTCACGTGGGACTGTGGTAGTCTAGTGGTTAAGGTACTGGACTCTGGACCAGAAGGTCCAGGGGTCAAATCCCACATCTGCCAAGCTGCCACTGTTGGGTCCTTGAGCAAGGCCCTTAACCCACAATTGCTTGGATTGTAAGACTGTGTCAATTGTAAGTCGCTCTGGATAAGGGCGTCTGCTAAATGCTGTAAATGTAAATTTAAATGTAAATTTGATACTCAAATCAGACTAATGATTTGCTTTTACTTCCTGCACATTGCTCCGTTTCTGCCAGTTGCTCTATTTATCAGCAACGTCTCAAGCCAAGTACATATTCTAAATGCTTTAATAACACAGTACTAATGTACAGTTTGTGGCAAAGCAGATGATAATACTTTCTTACCACCACTCCACATATCAAAAGATTCAGTCTTGAGCAGTTTGCCATTTTTTCCTGTAACAAACATGCATATAATACATTAGCGATAAAAATCTCATGCATAGATTAATTTGTGACATCCACTGGGTCATACCATCAACTAGAGCAATGTTTATTCCTCTTCCCACGTTGTTTTTCACCCCACTCATTAAACTGAAAGAAAATAAAATGAGCTTGCATGAGTTAAACTATTTCAAGATAGAAAAATGCACCTCATAACATATTACATACATATGAAATTAATGCAATATCACATAAATTATTATTAAACCTTATCACAAGTTACATTGTTAGAAAGTCTAATGAGCCAGATCTTGAGGCTCAAATAACTGAGCTACTCAAAGATACTGAAGATTTATATTCAGTCACATGCTTCTAGGTAGAACTCCAGCTTGATTTGTGGTGCAGATATGTAGTAGTATATCCTACCTGGCTACATTATGCAGTGAATATGTGAAAGCGTGATTTTGACTGTATATCTGCAAAGTGAGTGACGTACTCGAGAGCTCGGCTCGCACATCATTAAAACAACAATTATCATAGGTGATACATACCACACGCCCCTAATAACAACTTTGTGTACAATAATACCTAGAATGTTTTAATAAGAAAATAACTACTACTGTCAAACTAACTTGTAATTGTATAGGGCAACAATTACAAAGTGTGTTTGTTTATTTAGTTTATTTAATGCCGCTTTTCAGCATCAACGGCCATTCAATGACAGACAAGTTTACATTACACACCTATACATACACACTCTGGCCCAAAAAAGGTCACCTGGATTTAACTAAGCAAATAGTTAAATAGTGTCTCCCATCAGATAATTACTGCATGGGTGACTATGTTTCAGCTGGCAACAAGTTCTTTAACCCTAACTGATGCAATGAGGAGCTTCTCATTTGTTAAACAACCATGTTGAAAGACACACCCAGTGGTCGTATAAAAGACTCATCTGTTTCAGAAGGGTCAGATTGTGAAAGAGTGTTTCAGGGAGCATGAGACATCATTATCACACATGGATTGGCCACCACAGAGTCCAGACCTGAACTCCCATTGGGAATCTTTGGGATGTGCTGGAGGAGACTTTGTGCAGTGGAACAAACCTCCCATCATCAATACAAGATCTTGGGGAAAAATGAATGCAGCTCAAATGGACAAAATGTTGTGACATTGCAGACGCTTGTGGAAACGATGCCACAGCAAATGTGTGCCATAATCAAAGCTAAACCAAATATTTAAAAAATCAGTGTGAGACCCCTTTGTTTTTGGCCAGGCAGTGTGTGTGTGTGTGTGTGTGTGTGTGTATATACACACACACAGTGGTGCTTGAAAGTTTGTGAACCCTTTAGAATTTTCTATATTTCTACATAAATATGACCTAAAACATAATCGGATTTTCACACAAGTCCTAAAAGTATGACCTAAAACTGTCAGGGGTCACTCTCTGGCCGCTAATGACCAGGAGTTATCCCGGTTTGGCGGCGTGAGCAGCAGCAGCGCGATTGCGCGTGCGTCAGTCCTTCCCGGGCTTATTACGGGCAAGTGGCGACAGCCTGCAGCTGAGCCCTTATAAGCACACCTTTGTGGCTCGCTCGTGTCGCTGCATCTCCACATGCTCCCGGCGTTAGCTCACGCACAGACGCGCTCGCGCTGCCGGCTTCACAGACGTCATTTTTTGACAGCCTTTTCATTTCTTTTTTATTTTCTTTCGTTAGGGACAGCGGTACGTCTGGGGACATCAAGGTCACTAGACAGAGGCTGCTAGGAGGCAGCCTAGGTAGCCAGGGCCCTAGATAGGGTAGAGGCAGCTCTGTTTATTTTTTTACTTTCTTTTGCCGGGCTGCTCTGCCCCCGCTGTCTCTCTCTCTCACGCCCTCGCGCTCTGAAGTGGAAGGGCATCTGCTAAATGCTGCATTTTCTAAAACACATAATCTGTTTTAAACCCCTTACCTGATGCGATCTGTTTGTGTACACAGTAGACAACACAGTTGGGAGAACAGAAGCTATGCTGTCTTTTAGGTAATTTGTAGGTACTTACATGTTGTCCTCCAAGCAGATTTTGGGTCCAACAATACTGGCTGCTCCACTGGTCATTTTAAATGTGAAATGGTCAACAGGACAGGACTTAGAGACGGCGCATTTGTACCGCGTTGGCCTTGTGGCTGTTGAGAATGATGTCGAAGTTACTATTCGGTATATTGCTACTATATTGTACTATATATTATACATCTAGTATATATATGCTACCACATTCTCTTTTTTATACAAACTATTACAGTATTGGTAAAAATAATAGCTGATTTTTTTTAAAAACATGGCAATCACATTCATTCAAAAAACAGTGTATTGTTAAAAAGTAAACATTATTTCTATACACCACGCCCTGAGGCAAATGTATAACAGCTAGATCCTGTTACCAGCTATTGTGTAACACCAGTTTCTAGTAGCAACACTGAATCTCAGGTACCCTTAGTGACTTTTCAAATGTCTGCCTTCAATAGATCCAATACAACTAGCCAGGTTTGTCCTACAGAACCAACAAAATATGATCTGTGACGATTTAATTCGGGTCTGTCAACATTTTTTTAATTGAAATGTTAATAAAGGGACCACTAGTAAATGATCTGTTTGTATAGGGCAGAGGCATTGTAATGGGTCTGGAGCACATCCTAAAAACACTGGTGGAAGTGTGGACAGTATGCCAGCCCATTGTAGGACACCACACACATGCAGTGTAGTAATTCAAACTTAATTTTCAGCAAACGACAGATGTTACGGAGAGCTTTGTTTCCAGTGTTCTTGTATTAGCATTGTTTATCTATGTTGTCCTTTGACATAAAGCCAATCTTCCATTAAATCCTGCCAAACACCCGTGTGTTTATGTCTCCAATGCTTGGCACAGTTTTCGCATTCTAGAGCACTTGTCCACTGTGTGAATTAAGTGGACAGATCCACAGCTCTGCACACTTCTCATAGTGCCATGGCAGAGGTACATGGGGAAGCAGGTGGCATAGAACGAATACTAACAGTGTCAAAGGAATTGCATATTACAGGAGTTATACACAGACATCCTTGGGGTCACAAAGAATGCCAGTATTCTGTAGCTGACTGTTTAGGTTTCCAGTCAATGTTTTATGAAGTTAATGCTCATTCTCAGGACACAATATCTAAAGGCACTCAAGTTCTCTCACTTGAACACCACTTCAGCTAAACCCACAGATTTGCAACTGTACAGTGGTGCTTGAATGTTTGTGAACCATTTAGAATTTTCTATATTTCTGCATAAATATGACCTAAAACATCATCAGATTTTCACACAAATCCTAAAAGTAGATAAAGAGAACCCAGTTAAACAAATGAGACAAAAATATTATACTTGGCCATTTATTTATTTGAGGAAAATGAACTAATATTACATATTAGTGAGTGGCAAAAGTATGTGAACCTTTGTTTTCGGTATCTCAGTATCTGGTGTGACCCCCCTGTGCAGCAATAACTGCAGCTAAACGTTTCCTGTAGCTGTTGATCAGTCCTGCACACCGGCTTGGAGGAATTTTAGCCCATTCCTCCGTACAGAACAGCTTCAGCTCTGGGATGTTGGTGGGTTTCCTCACATTAGCTGCTCGCTTCAGGTCCTTCCACAACATTTCCATTGGATTAAGGTCAGGACTTTGACTTGGCCATTCCAAAACATTGACTTTTTTTCTTCTTAACCATTTCTTTGGTAGAACGGCTTGTGTGCTTAGGGTAGTTGTCTTTGCTGCAGACCCACCTTCTCTTGAGATTCAGTTCATGGACAGATGTCCTGACATTTTTCCTTTAGAATTCTCTGATATCATTCAGAATTCATTGTTCCATCAATGATGGCAAGCCGTCCTGGCCCAGATGCAGCAAAACAGGCCCAAACCACATTAACATTAGCCAATGTGAGAGAGGCCTTCAGTTGCTCAGGCAGAAGTTTTTACCCTGTGGACCTTTGTGACTTCGACAACTATTTTTGGTCTTTGTGGTCGACCACTCCTGGGGACGGGAACAATGGGTCTTGAATTTCCTCCATTTGTTACACAATCTGTCTGACTGTGGATTTTTGGAGTCCAAACTCTTTAGAGATGGTTTTGTAACCTTTCCAGCATGCCTGATGAGCATCAACAACTCTTTTCTCTGAGCTCCTCAGAAATCTCCTTTGTTCGTGCCATGATACACTTCCACAAACGTGCTGTGAAGAGCAGACTTTGATGAATCCATGTTCTTTAAATAAAACAGGGTGCCCACTCACACCTGATTGTCATCCCATTGATTTAAAACACCTGACTCTAATCTCACCTTCAAATTAACTGCTAATCCTAGAGGTTCACATACTTTTGCCACTCACTAATATGTAATATTGGATCATTTTCCTCAATAAATAAATGCACAAGTATAATATTTTTGTGTCATTTGTTTAACTGGGTTCTCTTTGTCTACTTTTAGGACTTGTGTGAAAATCTGATGATGTTTTAGGTCATATTTATGCAGAAATATAGAAAATTCTAAGGGGTTCACAAACTTTCAATCACCGCTGTATTTATGTCAGACTGGGTGGTCATTAAAACTCATAGACAAAAATAATAAAGCACCCAGATAGACATATTGGATTGCTGCAAAACGGCCCAGCATGTGTCTTAATTAATGGCCCATCAGGACTAGAGTATGACATCACTGATGTACATGGAAAAGAGCTCAGTAAGGATGACAGGATTAGACTCTCAATTCTATGAAGACACCTTTGCTAAGAGACTGAAAATTTGTAATAGCAATTTCTGCATAATAACTATTATTATGCAGCATTACTATTCCACCTGCACACTGACTTACTGAAGCCACTGCTCAGACCTACTGTCCACTGTGGGATGAAAAGGAGAGCAAGGACCAAAGTCAACTAAATGACTGAAACTACTTTGAATGGTGGAATGCTCTCAATTACCTAGTTCCATGTTCTCTGGCTTCATCAAGCACTACAATGAGTGTTTAAGCACTTAACTCTATCATAGTAGGATTTC
This sequence comes from Ancistrus triradiatus, assembly GCA_025084515.1. Lineage (NCBI taxonomy): Eukaryota > Metazoa > Chordata > Actinopteri > Siluriformes > Loricariidae > Ancistrus > Ancistrus triradiatus. The sequence goes on from JAJAGP010001527.1 coordinate 77,972, forward strand.
TGCAGTTATCTGATTGTTCAAGTGGTCATGTATGCAGCATTCTGATCTAGCAATTAGATTAAGAAATCTGATAAAGAGAGCTGAATTTTATTCCAGTAATTGGATTTCTCATAGCATGTATAGCAGTTACCCAACTACAATTGGTTTACAGGCTGCACATCATACACACATGCTGGACGGTCCACACAGACCATCAGCAGAGAGGATCATTTGATCCACCAACAAGCACAAGCAGCTCCTGGAGTTTCATTGTCGACTATCCAGACACAGGTGGCACCTTCATTACGCACCCCTGTTTTCCCCGGACCATTTCCAGGTGCTTAGCAGGGGGATATGTGTTGTCACGGCACCCATTGTGTGTCCTGCCATGGACAGCCAGCTACAATCACATTCATTTAAATTGACTACTATGCACTGGGAGGGTATTGTCTTTATCGACAAACCCAGGTCCTGTTTGAGATCGGACAACGATCGGGTTAGAGTATGGAGGCCTTGTGGTGAGTGCTTCAATCCTGCCTTTGTTGTGAAAGCGACACACTGCCCAATCTGCTGGTGTGAGGATCTGGCCATCGCATATGACAGTCGTATCACCACTAGTATTGATACGAGGTACTCTAACAGCTCAGCGATGTGTGTAGAACATCCTTCGGCCATGTCTGTTGCCTTTCATAGCAGGGCTTCCAATTATCATTTTTACAGCTGGATAATGCTTGCCCACACAGCAAGCGTTTATCAGGGATGCCTCCACCAGATTGCAATACTTCCTTGCCCTGCCCGGTCACCAGATTTATCACCAATCATTTATGGCGCCAGCTGGGATGCCGGCTTTGGCAAACTATGAGTGTAGAGGATCTACAGGCCCTGCTGTCAGCAAATGTGTCACACAGGCATGTCTAGCAGTGAAAACTCTCTCACCAAGAGGTACACTACCCAAACGTAGCATAGAGAGCATAAGAAAGAGAGCCCCACTGGGGATGCACTTTTATACCCTCTTGTGGCAAGGCCCAGTGACTAATCTGACCACATTTGTAATCATTTACATATCTGCCTGTGACATGTGTTTGTAAAGTGCCCTTAGTGTGTGTGTGTGTGTGTGTGTGTGTGTGTGTGTGTGAGAGAGAGAGAGAGAGAAAATGAGTGCATGTGCCCCATGATGTACTGTCTAGGCTTTGGCAGAGACTGGCCAACATGGCGACATACACATTCACGTCTGCCGTCTAGAGCCGATGAGGTAAAATAGGCACTGGGACAAGAACCATGCCCACAGAAAGCAGACATGGAGGGCATGACAAAAATAATCACTGACTAATCGAATAAATAATAGACAGATTAGTCAACTACCAAAATAATCATTAGTTGCAGCCCTAGTATAGATTACACATACTTACATTGTTCTGCTACAGCTTTTCCTTTAAACAAAAGAGGGAAAAACAGTCAAGCACTGAACTTGCCAAAATCCAATATATGAACAACACAAAGTTACCTTATTCTACGGCAAAATTAAATATGTGGTGTCAGCACCAGCAATGCTGGTTAGCCATCCTGTTTCAATCACTGCTCTCGATTTAACTAATCAAGATCAATATCAAGGCCTTTATGGGCCCCAGTGTGGGGTGTTCAAAAACAGAAAACACAAATCTCTGTAAGAATGCGGCCCTCTCCAGGTTCCAAACTTGACTCTCCTGCCTTAATCAAACAATTGCATAATCTCATGTCCTGGAGAGATCACAAGACTGTGAACTTCAGTATTTACTCAGCAACACATCCTTGAAAAGCTGAACATTACATCTGTCCATTACAATCCATCAAATGTGTTTAATGAAAATGTAAAACTCTACTGATACGCGTTCATTCACCACTACAGGAAAAATAGACAGGTCACATATATAGGGTATATTTACCAAACGCATCAGGAATAAAACCCAAGTCAATTTCCAGGATCTTGAAAGCCAGGAAAACTGCCACAGAAAAGGCAGAAACCAGGGCTACCAATTTCAAGATTGCTATAAGAGGGAAAAAAGCACAGTGAATTGAAAGCAACTCGAATACTCAATTCAGTAGTCATAAAATAAAACCAAGAATGAAACCAACCTCCTGCCCTCATAGCTGTCAATAAACAAGAAAGGACTGGTGTGGCAGCAAGAAATTCAAATTCCTGAAGAAAAGAACAGAAGCACTCAAATAATTGTAAAGTATTTGAGAAATTCGTTTACTGTTGTGTCGTGTCACACACACGACATAACCCCTCGGGCCGGGCGTGACGGAAGTTAATACTGAGATGAATATTGTCCAACCTGCTTGGTTAGCTTCGGTGGCACTAGCGACACTAGCTATACCCTAGCTTCCCCAACGCAGGCTAAGCCATATTTCATAAACCAGATTATCTTTGCATGACATCATAACCAGTCAGTTAAATATTACTGATATATCTGACAGATAACGTCTAATCTCCGCCAATCTCCCTGTTAAAATAAAACCAGCGAAGACCAGACTATCATGCGTTTTGGATCCTGGTCAGTTAGCCATACAGTCCATGCTGCTCAGCGGTAGTCTGGTGATGGTTTAGCTCCTCAACTTGAGCGGTCTTGCTGATCTTACTAGTCAGTGTCCAAAAAGACAAACCTATGCTCGATTTTACTGGCTTTTTCTTTTAGAGGGCTTAGCGAACACCTTACCAGAAAAGGCGAGATGTCTGAATATCCTGCCAACTAACTAGTTACAGCTCCATAAAACAGCAACAACGATCACCTTCGTAACTTGTACACACACCAATCTGAATTAATCTTAATATGTCGCGCTTCTTACTGTTAGCTAGCAGCTAATCTGCAACCGGGTGCCTAACGTGGACTGTATGTGAGCGAAATATATAGCTAAAGCCCAAATCAAGTATCTGTGTATCAAAAAACTTCAAATACATACCGTGCTCTTCTATGTAAAGCAGCTAAAATCGCCCGATGTCACTGATACAAGGAACCGGCTGCATATCACACAACCAACACTTGTACAAATACTGAAGATAAGCAAGAAGGCGTGGCCTTCCCAAAGAAGTACAGTAATAACAGAGTTCAAATGGGCGAGAACTAAGACTACATCTACAAACAGTGGTCAGCGTCACCTACACACAATGACAGGGATTATAACTGATTGAACGTCGTCTGGGTTTTCAGGTTCTGGTTCCAATTCCTACTCCAATTTCCAGTATCCGTGTATGAATGTATGCACTCACAACTTCCATCGCTGCAGGTCTTTAACATCGCTATCAGACCCACTTTAGTGGCTCGTGTCTCAGTAAAATGTTGCTGTACCCCACTAAAATCGCGGCGGTAAAAACTGTTTTTATCCTGGACTGCTGAGCAACACCACAGGACAGGCCTATGGTGTTGCTCACTACAGGTACTACATTTCCCATAAAGCCCCATCATCTTTCCAAAACCTTGAGCAGCAAATGCTTTCAGTCAGTGCCAGTTTCTTTCGGTCTTTCGCATGGAGTAATAGACAACAACAAATATTTAAAAGAAATGTCAACCATGCTGCAAGTAAAACAATGATAGCACTTATGCTGCCTTCAAGTGGTGTCGGAAATATCGTATTTACGAGATGAGATCACATAAAGTCACCGCAATGTCATATTTACCAGTGGGAAACTCGGATTTTTCAATAATCCCCGACTTTCCGAGTTGGGGCCATGTCAGTAACGAAACGTCATGACGGCTGCTAGCATGGAAGCTGCTACTATAGTAAACGCTAAAGCTTTTAGTTTACTACCAGTAGTTTTGCATGTTAACTGTACAGTTTAAGCTTGTGTACATTTTGTCCAACTTGCACTGATGTTAATGAGGAATTACAACAAAATAATATTATATAATATAAAATATTACTCATCTAATGCATGTCCTGTTCGCTTCATTCTCTTCAAGTAAGGCTAAATAAACTTGCTGGTTTTGCCTATACAAAAATAGAAGTACACACAAAAGTTTTCTTTTGGCGTCACCACCCGACAAAAAACACTTGAACGTACATCATGTCGTAACTACAAACTCCGAACTCGTAAGTAGTAACTTCCGAAGACGACTTGAAGGCAGCATAACACTCACTGATCACTTTATTAACAAGATGCACCCCCCTTGTTTCTTGTTTCCTTGTTTTTTCCGTTCCACTAACTATATAGAAGCACTTTGTAGTTTCACAGTTACAAGCGAGTTGTCATTCCATCAAGGTTTTGCGAATCTTGAAAATGAGCAAAGAAAATCCTGAATTGAAAAAGTCAAAAATTCGGAAGAACACCCAAATATCGCAACCAGTTTTACGCTAGGACGAAATGGAAAAGTCAGAATATCGCTGAAGCCAAAATGCCACAAAAGGTGATGGCAAAGGGTTTTCTGAATAAACGATGATGATTCTGTTCCACCTGAAAGGGGAACACACAACACGTCAGCCCTCATTAGGTGGGCCACTGCTCGTCCTGCCAGGCGTCTCCAAACTGCAAACTGCACTTTGTAGATATTCAACCCCAAATCAGTTGGGACAGTATAAAATGCAAATATGCAGTGTGTCTTACATTTCCTTTGACTTTATCCCATTGCAGACAGTATGAACCCAAGATATTTCATATTTTGTCTGGTCAACTTAATGTCATTTGTAAATCTCTGCATTTCAGGTCTGAAACACATTCCAAAAAAGTCGGGACAGGGCAATTTTGGGCTGGAAATTAAGTAAAAAAAAAATTTCAATGTTCTCAAATCCCTCGCAGTTCAGTTCTCAATGCATTTTGAATAGAAAATGTTCAGCTTAAACTCGATTCATGATACATGATTCACGATTCAGTGCACAGTGATTCTGGTTCACAATAGCCTTCAGAGAAGATCTCTGCTATTTTTCATCGTGTTTTTCTTTATTTTACATCTATAGTACTGTATTCTTAGTGCAAATAAGTTTCCATAGGTCCTAAAACGGTTAGTGTATAAGAGCCAACCAAAAGCAAAACAGGAATTGAATGCTCCAGAACACAGGCTGCAGTTAGCTTAGCAGTTATGCTAGCACCAAGTTCACCAATAGAGTAAATGTTTTGCTTTCACTTTTCAATTTCAATCCATCACTCACTAAATTACATGAAATATTTCAACACTTTATTATAAAATAAGCTTTTTGTTAATAATTTTGGCCAACTGTAGGATGATGTAAGTGTTTTAAACATTAACTTACTTATCATTACTTATCACAGTATCCTTTGCATATCTCCGCTATAATACAGTATAGACCGCTCTACTAAACACTCATTAACCTCATCAGTTCATGATACATTTAATTTATGATGGATTTGTCGGAACATATCCCCATCATAAATCAGGGAGCCCCTGTACAATACAACTCCATTAATGTATATAATGCCTTATACAGTGTGGATTTTCTGGGTGTCTGGAATGGATTAATTCAATTTACATTATTCCTTATGGGAAAAATTAGCTCGGTACTCGTTTTCATTTCTTGACAAACCCTCTGGAATGAATTAACAACAAGAACAGAGGTACCCCTGTAATGATACTGTATTAATTTCAAACAGGTGATGTCAATAGGTGATTATAATCATGATTTGGGACAAAAGCACCATGAAAGGCTGAGTATTTGAGGAGCAAAGATGGGCAGAAAATGGGCAGAAAAGTTTTTAGAGCAACATAAGCTCCAGGCGACATCTTTTCCAATAGAGAATGTGTGGGGAATTGTGAAACAAAAAAAAATCCACAATGACAGTCCCATATTGTTGCACACCAAAATAATGGGACACTTCATTGCTTGGTATTTTCGGTGCCAAAACGTATTTTAAGTGAAAGAATGTGGTACATTCTTTACCATCCCAACTTTTTTGGAATGTGTTACAGGCCTGAAATGTTACAGTTTGCCTAGGTATGGGGTGAACCGTGTAAAATAAAAGGGGTTTTAGGACCCATGTGCAGTTAGCTCCTGATGGAAGGGTCACTTCGAAGATAAGTAAATAAAAATGGAGGTGTGTGTGGGGGGAAAAACACACTTGCACACACACACACACAAAAGAAAATAAAGCTGCGTCTGTAAGGCTGGCAGCTGGGACTTAAAACCCTGATTGAACTCATCAGGGTCTGGATCTCTAGCGTCACGCCACTAGTGGGCTGATGCAGACACAGGGAGAAAGACGTAGAGAAACTTAAAACCAACTGGAAAATGTGCAGCTAGGCAACCTCTAGAATTGTATGTAATACAACACTTTTTATACTCTAATCTATATAGTGTTGGATTGTCAATGCAACCCTTTTCTCCCACTTCTTAACAACACTAATAGCAAACACCGCAGAATAAGGCTCTCACGATCTGACCCCTTTAGGACTTTTATCTTTGGGTTCATCTGAAGGCAATGGTCTTATGCTTGAAGATACAAGATGTGCAAGCATCTGAAACAACGGACTACTGGAGCCTGTGCTAGCATTATTATTGAGTGTTGCTACCAGTGTGTCAAGAGTGGGAGAAGGGGTTTGCATTGGCAATCCAACACAATGGGCCCGCCCACTGGTCACAAGTGGTCATAAACTTGTAAATAACTCAGGAAAGAATAAAATTTCCCGTTAAACCAAGCACACAATTGTTTTTCGTGAAATTTCAATAAGTTTGGATGTGTTACATGACCATCTTCCCATTGGAAATAATAAAGTTTGGATCCAAACTGGCCGACTTCCAAAATGGAGCCCATGGTCAACACCAATCTTGAAAAGTTTCCCCCCTCACATATAACTAATGTGCCACAAACAGGAATTGATATCACACAACCATTCCCATTATTTAGGTGTATCCAGTAAATGCCCACCCTGTGTATGTATGTATGTACATGTATATATATATAATATATATATAAGATATATATATATATATATATATATATATATATATAATATATTAGCGTTGTGTGTACGTAGTAATGTAGGGATTGTTTTAAAATCCAAAATCAAAGCCTGAGTGTTATACTTGGAAACTACAGGGTGTTCTACACCAATCACAGTTTGATTTTAATGTTGTATGACAATGTTTAAATTGCTATTAAAAATTCAGATTGTGAAAGTCAAAAGAACAATAATAGGTAGATAATAAGGGGGGGGATATTGAATTTACATCTATGATCAAACTATGTCACTACTACCAGCTAGTTGCACCCTTTTCAATTGCCCTGCCAGAAAATGACCAGCACGTTATTTTTCAGTTATAATGGTCTGTACCGCCAGAAAGGCCCATGATTTCCAGGTTCCATGTGTTCCAAGTTTGTTTATATTGGTTAATCCCGGTCTGGTTCAGGTTAAACTGATGGTTTTGCTAGTCTTACTGGAAAAACTGGTTGTCCAGCATTCCAGTGCCCAAAACCAAGTGAGTGGGTAGTGTGACACAATGACAGTTTGAAGCTGCTACAATAGTCAGTCATTCATAAGCAAAGCAGCTGTCTACCCAGGTATTCAAGCTTCAAAGGTAATTTATGAACGTTCTATTGAGAAACCATAGGATTCAGAGAATACAGCTGTTATAAGCATGAAGGTGTTGTGATAGATTGCATTGTACTTTTTGATTGTATGACTTTTTTTTTCATTTTGCCATGAGACTGCACTCGAAGGGTTTTAGGCTTTGTGTTTGTAAATAAATAATAATGCTTACTAATGTTTACTCTTTGAAATGATACTGCAGTGTTGCCAAATGCAGTATCATTATTTCTGTCGTGTAAACTAAGCAATGTTACTGTACACTCGTATAAAATAAGTGTGTCCAATCTGGCCACATCAGTGGTAGAGTTCTAGCTTTAGTGGTAAGTTTAGTGCTGTGCATATACAGTTCAATTGTATGATGAATCGATATAATTGTGTTCTAAACTCACTAGTCTTATCAGTCATCAAGTTCCACTGCCATCTAGTTGCAACTTGTAGTTCTAAAATACAGGACCATAGTCCCATCTAAGTTTCTGCATACTTTATTAGTCTTCTTTACTTGGTCTATAATGGCCTGGGACCCCCATAGAACCACCACAGATCCGGTACTATTTGGCTTGTGGATCATTCCTCTACATGCAGTGACACGGAGTGCAGTGTTGTGTATTGTGTGTTGTATTGGTTGGAGTGGATGTTAAGTTTGACTTGTCGTGATGTAGTCTGCAGCTGTATTATCTTTTGTACCAGTTCTGAACGTTGCATGTTATGAAGGCCTTTGTCCATCTGAGTCAGGGAGATGAGAAGAAATGACACACATGAAGCGGTAAGTTCTTGAAACCCCATCACGTTTATGAAAGAAACAGTAAAGCAGTTCAATTATACAGTACAAAAGAATCTCGAAGGTTCAGCTTCCAGAAAGATGAGTAGATACCGACTGGGATAATTAACAGTGGTCGCTCTGAGTCCTTGAAAGACAAAGAATCAAAAGAGGAACAGAGAGGACCTGGGAAATATTATGTGAGTTTGTGTTGTTGTATGTGTGTTTATGTTTTATAAGACTCAACGTGTTCTGAGGCTCAGTTCCAAAATGTTTTTGAAGATGTTGATCTCTTTAATCTAAACAATTCATCTGTTTGATCCCCATTTGACAACAAAGGTCTCACCTTCCTCGTGTACATCTAAAAAAATGGTGTGAGGACCAGGAAATACCTGAGCATTCACTTCTGAGACTTGTGGCCTATAGGCATAAAGCATGCCAATATAAATGGGTTCCAAACTCCATTTCTCGCCAGACAGCAGAGGTTGACATTCGTGGATGGATTTGGCCACGTGTTCCAGAGATCTCAGCCCCCATTTTTTAAGGTGTAGCACCCTTACCTCACATTATTCTCAGTGACGTCTGTCGTGGAGACCTCACCCGTCTCTCCCGCCGTATTGTACGGTTTTGGGCTATGCACGCTTCCAACTCACCAGCAGTGGGCCAGCACGGGAATTTTACCCTTCTCTATAACTTAACCATAGCAAAATTCACCAATCTCAAATGTACAACGCTGAGCTTTACAAAAAGCCCAGTCAACCGCTCGTCGAACACTGCCCAGTTGAACAAGTGTGGAAGGTGCAGGCAGAATTGTGACTACAGGCTCATTTAAGTGCTGGCAGCCAGCCTAGCACAAAGGCAAAAAATAGATGAATTAGGGGACCACTACCAGGATTCAGGCTTGTGACGCTGTGCTCGCTCAGTGGTCTCACTGACATCCCAGGTAAGTAGCAATGCACATTTGTGTCACAGATGGTGTCATGCGGGTTAAAATTAAACCTGAAAAATAAAGCCCATCTGGGCATGCCCGGGAGTTTAGGAGTTTAAGATACACCAGGTTTTAATGATTCAGTCCACAACAACAAAAGGCGCTGTTCGTCCCATCGAGCCAATGTCTCCATTTTTCTAGTGCAAGATTAATGCCAGGAGTCAAAGTACTATGTCGTAATTTCTTTCAGAGGAGAAAAGAAGGTGTGCATTTTATTGCCAGGTCTCGAGTGCTGGATAAACACGATCCAACCCGGTGTCAGACTCATCACTTCACAATGAAGTGAAGGAGTGGGCCATATTGACTGCTTGAACTTGTGAGATCTGCCCTTATTCGGACCCACCGAAGGGAATAATAAAAACCAAAGGAAAGGGAGATGGAGGGAACATGTAAGGACGTTTTTTCTGCTACATATAGGGATCCTCCAAAAAGGTGTGCGAGTGAACCGTCGGACATGAGAGATGTTCAATGAACATTTTAGAAAAAATGAGGGATGTCAGGCTAAGTAAACAAACAGAAAACATATTGTGAATGTCCTGGAGAACATTGTTGACGATAGTTTGGAATACAGCTGGAGTGTTAATGAGTTCAAAGTGGCCAGTAGGAATGTTAAAGGCAGTTTTCATCTCGTCCTTTCCGGAGCAACAAGGTAATTACACGTTGCGGCAGGTGAACTCGCTTCAAGGAAGTGGAGATAACGGGATATTTATTTCTCCCACTGTGACCTGGTGAGTCCCTGAGTAATCAATCATTGCCGGAGAGAATGGTCTCATTTTTCACAAAAAGAAGCTCATGCACCCAGGGGGAGCGAGGACGGGAGGATGAGATGGGGGGGAAGGCACTTGGCAATCTATGACTCCACAAGCCATTAAACTCTCTCTCCAGGCACGATACGTTGTTTCCAGCATTCCAGGAACTTGGATAAGGCACTTCACTGGACCAGCAGAGCACTGGGAGGCGTCTGCAAGGTTCAGGGCACTACATCTCAGGACCGATCTGTACGTTATTTTGCAGGTGTAAGTAGCAAACGCATTTTTGGACACTGGATGAAAACAAGATGGAAATGATCGAGAACCCACCCCACCTGCCCAAGTCTTGAGCATGCTCTGCCGGAAGGCTATGAATCTCCGACATGCGTGTATTCGATGGTCCGGTTGTGGGTCAGAAGTTCCATATGACGGATCGTGCTGGTAAGAGTCCAAAAGCCAGTTAATGAGAACTCAAAGTATGACTCACAAACGAAACATGAGTGGATTAAAAGGGATTTATTAGACAAAACTCAAAAAAAGGAGAAGGAAGGTGAAAGAGAAGGAATAAAATAATTAGCAATATTAACCCCAGGAAAACTAATAATAAAGGAACAAGGAAGCGGTTAATAATAATTGCGTCTAAACAAAAATGGTGTGCATAAGCAGACGACTGGCGTAGAGTTGGGGGCAGCAAATGTGGAAAAACTGGTGTGCATGATTAAGGCTGAGCCAAATGGAGTGAGATCGGTTAGATCCAATGAGTACTTCCCTACTGTCGCCACTAGATGGGTTTTAGAAGATAAGAAAGGGAAAATATCAGGGGTCCCAAAAACGAAAATGTAGAAATGATAGAGATATGTGAATGGAGAAGGGGCAGCATAGTTGTAACACGGTTGTATTGAACCAAGGGTAGTGTTTATAACGACACATCATTGCTGAAGCAATGTATAGAGTAAGCATGTATGGGTGCTGCTTGGTCCTTCTCACTGACCTTTCTGATATAGAAGTAGATGCTCTTGTCTTTGTGTGAGGCATACCCGTCCTATTTACAAAAGGTTTTGCTCTTTAAGTTATTTACGTTCGTGAATCAAAACAGCCACACCGGCAGACCAAGTCAGCTCTCAGCTTGGGGCAATCTTGCGCGTGCATCTCTGGGACCTAACTATGCAAACAGGCCAGATCCTCAGTGTTTCAGTCCTGGCGCCTTACTGGGGATTACGCTTCCCACACCAGTAAGAAAGGGCCCAGTGTCGCTCTTCCTTACACAAAAGTCTGAAGACTCACCTCTTCAAAACAATACCTAGAACAAGCCTCTTCTTTTTTTGATTATCTGCACTTTTGTGTTGTACCTGGTTTGTAAATATTTTTAAATTTAATTTACATTTACAGCATTTAGCAGCACCCTTCTCCTTATCCCTTTCTAGCTTCTAGCTATGCTGCTATAGCTAATGCTTGCCGGGGTATCAATGCTCACTTGGCATCAGTGATTGACATGCATCAGTGATTGTTAATAGACCCTGTCCTTAATCAATAACTAATTACATGTTCTGTTTTCCTCCGAGCTGTGTTCCGGCATTCCGGCCCCCAAACATGATGTTCATCTGATGGAGCTCACTGTGCATAATCACATTTTATTCGACCCATGACTCCATGACTTTAGTTTCGCTCTAGATTTATCATCATACCGGGGCCACTTAATGTCGATGTGATACTTCACATTTTATTCGAACTTTGAACTCCATGACTGTAGTTTCGCTGTAGATTTATCATCATCACCAGGGCCACTTAATGTCGATGTGAATACTTCACATTTTATTCGAACTTTGACTCCATGACTTTAGTCGCTCTTAGATTTATCATCGGCGCCGCCCAAGGAGGTGGGTCCCTTTTTGGTCTTGGTCCTCCCAGGTTTCTTCCTGAACTAGGGAGTTTTACTTCGCCACTGTCGCCCTAGGCTTGCTCAATTGGGGATGAAGTAGTTATTAGGGAAACTAAACTTGTAAAAAGTGCTTTGAGGACAATGCTCCATTGTAAAAAGCGCTATATAAATAAATCTGACTTGACTTGACTTGACTTATCCAAGCAATTGTGGGTTAAGGGTCTTGCTCAAGGGCCCAACAGTGGTAGCTTGGCAGAGGTGGGATTTGAACCCTGGACCTTTTGGTCCATAGTCCAGTACCTTAACCGCTAGGCTACCACAGTCCCAATATAAATATTTTAATCAGTATTTAAGCTCTTAGAATTTATTGTTTTATATATAGATAGTGTCAAACTAACACCTTGTTTTTAGTCTCTCGGTAGCATTAGTTTCTAGCCTAAGATGTAATGAACACTTGTAGATTATCGAGTACTTGCATTGTGGCACCTGTATGCATATTTTCTGTGTTGACCTGGATAAAAGAGTCTGCCAAATGACTACATGTACATGTAAAATAAATTGAAATCTGACATTTAACCTTTAAAATTGATGCAAAATCAATGATATACAAATGTGGTCAATTTATTTAAATTTCTCTGCAAGTGCAAAAGCATTTTCAGGGCCACAGCAGCTACAGAGTGAAAATCCAGTGCATGTGGACAGGAAGTTGTACTTACATATGACAATGCATGTACAGTACTGCGCAGAAGTTTCAGCAATGGTATAATGGCCATATATAACATATTGTCTATGATTGGACCCAAACGTTTGAAACTTGTATTCATCAGTCCATCAGTCCTTTTCTAATGTCTTGATGCATGGTCAATAATCCAGGTGAGAAAATCCCAGAAGTTGATCCAGTTCATCTGAACACAAGGTCTTTTCTAATCTTCATTCCAGTCTTTGTGAGCATTGGCATATCTTAGCCTTTTCACCCTGTTCCCCTTATGAAAAGTGGTTTCTTGGCTGCTGCCCTTCCAAAAAGACCATTCCTGATCAAGCTTCTTCATCTGTAGTAGGGTCAACTTGGGATCAAAATGAAGCTGCCAGATGCTGCTATTGCTCAAGTGTAAGGGGAGGTCACACAATACTTTTTTCAGCTTTTTTCCCCCAGTTTTTTAATACTTCATAAATATTTCCTGTATTTTCTGGTTGTATTCTAATAAAGAGACACAGAAAAATATTTACATATGGCCATTATACCCATGCCAAAACAATGGTATATCTAATCTAATGGTGGCCTAAGACTTTTGCACAGTACTGTATATATAATATATAGTATACAGCGTTCTTTGAAATGCTTTTCAAATGAATTGATAAACATTAAATAAATAATTTGTCTCAGTTTTGTAGCATTTTCATTCCATCGCTGTCCAGTTTCAGTGCTTTAAAAATGAACTATTGCTACAGAAAACAGTTTGGAAACCATCTGCAAAACTTCACAATCACAGGTCACCTTGAAGACCCAGAATTTGTAAGCTGCTCATTCAATAAGATCCTAAAAAAGAAAATGAACACAGTCATTAGTCAATGTGAAATGAACACAAGTCACAAAAATCTATGATCATAGACCTTTATTTCCTTACATATTTTAGTAGTATATTAACATAGAATAAACATTTGCCTGGCTATCAAAACTTTCAAACTGCTATTGAAAGTCACTGTTTTGGCATTTCAATAATTACGTGGTTAGAACATAACTCACATCATCTGAATCTTCTTGGCAGCTGGGACGGTTACTGCTTGGTGTACTGTCAGAGCCGATACAGTGCTCATCCTCTTGCAGTTGAAGAACAGAGAATCTGTACGAAGACGGTCTGCAGAGGGCACAGCTGGTTTAGCAAAGGAAATAGAATAAAGCACTGAACAAAACAAACTAAGCCTAATGTTGCACCTTTGCCTGTAGTTCATCCTTCGGACTGCAATGATGGCTGCAGTGATGATAGCCAGAGCTACAGTCCCCACACTGACAATTATTACGATCTGCAACCACATCTTATCCTGTAAATCACTAGTTGTTAAGTTGCAAATATTTGTATATTTACAATACAAATGCAGAGACAAAAATGATATCGGAAACCCAATTTCTAAATGTGTACATAATGCAATATTACTCACTGGTTTGTTTGAGTGAGGATTCATAACTTCACTGTAGTTGCCACAATGCTGTTTGGCAGCATCCATTTCACGCGGGGGGCTAAAGCCAGCCTCACATTTATCACTGGGGATTTTACGATACCTGTAAACAGAATGTATATAATAGCATTATAGTGTGCTCTATGTCTCTGGGAGTATGTGTGGCACAGAATGGAATAGATGATCCACCCATACCCTGTGGTCTGCAGCTCTAACTCCCCATTTAAACAGAGCGCAAGTGTATTGTTTGTGAATTCAGGCTGTAACAAACAGTCTGAGCTGTTTTCATAGTGGTAGTATCCATAATCACTGTCAGCAAAAGGGAGAAAAGCCTTGATCAAAGACTTTGATATCTTTTTACTAGCCTTTACAGAAAAAAAAAAGATATTTCAGGGTCAATTAAGCGTTTTATTACCACATGTAATCTTCTCTGGTGCAAAGACATGGGCTCTGTTGCTTGCTGACCATATAGTCACGTCCATTCCTGCAGACTGACATCTTCTTCAGTCTGTGAAATGTTTCCTTGTAGCCTAAAACACATCCGTCTGTGTCTGACTCTCCTGCTGCGTTATCGGAATGTGCCAGCCATTTCATATAGTCTTGCTCACCACCTGAGACATGAAGACATAAGTCACAATCGTCAAGACAAAGAAACAATCGGTTTAATGTTGTTGTGACATGATTATATTACAGTATATTAAGATACAGTCTTACAATCCAAGCAATTATGGGTTAAGGGCCTTGCTCAAGGACCCAACAGTGGCAGCTTGGCAGAGGTGGGATTTGAACCCTGGACCTTCTGGTACCGCTAGGCTACCACAGTCTCAATATGCAACGGTAGGTACAAACTTAATGAATCCACACTTTATAAGGTATTATATGCATTAATGGAGTTGTATTACACATGTGCTGCCTGATTTACAATAGGGATACGTCCCGACATATCCATAATAAGTACGTATCATGAACCGAGGAGTTGTATACATTCTATACTTTATCATAGCGGAGCCGACATTATTGTTTAAAACACTTATATATTAATCTACAGTTGGCCAAAAACATGAACACAAATCTTATTTTATAATAAAGTGTTGAAAATTCCATCTAATTTAGTGAGTAATGGATAGAAAATGAAAGTAAAAGCAGCACACTATTCGTGAACGTGACCTAGCATAGCTGCTAAGCTAACTGCAGCCTGAAAGTGGTCTGGAGGATTGCATTCCTGTTTTCCTTTCAACTGGCTGTAATCATCAACTTTTTAGGACCCATGGGGACTTATTTGCACTAAAGATAATGTACAGTGGATGTAAAAATTAAGAAAAACATGATAAACATAAAAGAGATCTGCACTAAGCAAGCGATATTGTGAGACTGAATCGCTGTGTATGAATCATGAATCGGTGAATCGAGTTTTCAGCCGTTTCAGGCTGGAATGGTCACACAACTCGACTCAAAACAAGTTTAAGCAAGTGTGTCGAGTACCGGAGCAAATGATGAGAAAACTGAATTTGATTGGTCCGAGGTGGTCGATGCACCACTGCATTTATGTTTCCATGATGGTAGATATGTGGGACATTGGAAGACATATTCAGAAAAGAAATAATACTAACAGATAAATATAATTACTGTAGATTCAAATAAAAACAGAGCTTATTCCTAAACAGGGGCAAAAAAGTATTTAGTCAGCCCACTACTGTGCAAGTTCTCCTGCTAGAAAGATAGAGGAGGTCTGTAATTTCATCAAGGTACACTTTAAACTATGAGAGAGAAAATGAGAAAAAACATCCAGGAAATCCCACTGAGGATTTTTAAAGAATTTAATTGTTAAATTTGTGGAAAAAAAGTATTTGGTCACCCACAAACAAGCAAGATTTCAGGCTCTCTGTAACCTGTAACGTTTTTCTTAAGAAGCTCTTATGTTCCTCCACCTCATTACATGTATTAAGGGCAGCTGGTTGACCTCGTTTATTGTATAAAAAGACACCTGTTCACAGCCCAAACAGTCAGGACTCTTTTTCTCATTTTGTCTCTCATAGTTGAAGTGTACCTATGATGAAAATTACAGACCTCTCTCATTTTTCTAAGTAGGAGAACTTGCACAATCAGTGACTGACTAAATACTTTTTTGCCCCACTGTAGGTTATCACCATTTTAAACGAAATCTGAAAATACAATGTACTTGGTTTACATTTACAGTTAAGATGCCTGTAACGGAGTTCATTCTGAAAGCAACAATCCCAGACATACCCATTTTCTTTTTACAGTTTGAATCGATTTTGCATTGGGCTGTCTCTGCCCAACTGAAAGAACACCTGACCACCAACAATTTGTTAGTGCAATTTCAATCTGGGCTTATAGTGCACCACAGCACTACAACTGCTTTGATCAGGGTCTTAAATGACTTATCGATGGCAGATGATTCTGGTATGGTAATGTGCTTGTAATTCTGGATCCTACAGTAGCTGTCTCATGAAATTTTGCTTCACTGACTGAAGAATTTAATTGGCATCTCTAACATTGCACTGGCCTGGTTTAGGTTGTATCTCAAGGACAGGCAGCAGTTTGGTAGTTTTAGGTCAAATCCTACTATACTCTCTCATGGTGTCCCTCAGGGCTCAGAGTTTGCCAAAAATATATGTGTGTGCAAACCCCTAGGCCACCAAATAAAACTAGGCTACCATTAGATTTGCTGTTTTAGCAATGGTATAATGACAATATAGATTACATATTGACCACACATAACACACACATAACTCACATAATGTTTTCTTACATTTTCTGGTTAGAAGCTGCTCAAAGTCTATGGTCACTGCGACCCACATAGGCTGATCGTCATCATCAGGGCGGTAACCAAATACGCTAATGTTCAGGGTCTTAGTACCGGGCTCAGATGCCAGGCCAGCAAAAAAGATGGGCTGCTCTGTGAAATTGTATGTCTTCCAACACTGCCCCTCATCTGTGGAAAATCTGGAATCAAATATTCAAAGTAAAAACCCACAGGAATATGCAGTCACCGATTTGCCAAGAAAAGTTACGTAAATTGAGAAAATTTCAGACAGATTGTTAAACTGCCTGCAGTTATACTCACACAAGCTTAAAAGCAGAATTATGATTTTAGTACCAGTAAAGATGCCAGAGATTTTAAGATTTATGTTCTTAAGGCTATAAATTAATATATTACAAAGAATTTTTCTTTACCTAGTATAAAAGGTCTTACTTTAAAGTGTTAACCTGTCGATCTCTGTGAACCTCCACAGCCACAATCAATCCTCCAGAATCCATTATGCTGTAGTGGTGTGGACCCCTCAGCGCACAGATCCAATTGTATCCTCCATCCGAGGACACAAAAACATCTGGCTTAGACGCTGAAATAGAATCCCCTACACTGCCTGTGAGAATAGGGGCATGCAGATTATTGTCAAATGTAACAACTTAATTATTACTTGCCTGAGTTTGTGAGGGCATGTTACCATGTGCGATGACCAGGCCGACAGCAGAAGGGTCAGACAGAGGCAGCATGGGAGAAATGCCACTGTAGTGACTGTGCTCTCCATGGATGTGCAAGTTACACTGGAGCATACAAAGACATAGAGTATATCAATATAGTTCTTCATATGTGGTTTGTAATACTGTAATATTTATGTCTATGTACCCTTTTCACGCTTCCTCCGCAGTCAACATTTATTGGCTTTTTTAGTGGTCTCCACTCTGCACCATTATTGAAAGTGATGACCGTGCAGATCCGTCCATCTATAACGAACAAATTGTATTAGTATCCATAACATGAGCACCTGGTTGTGTTAAATGAACAGCCTTTGAGGGCTCAGAGGGCGATTCAACTATTATCAAACAATATTTAGAGGTTGCACAACACATGCAAAGATTACTTGTTTCATCATTGTCTTAGCAGCATGCTACAGTATGCAAAACACTGTGTTCAAAGCCAAATGCGACAAACTGTAACTTACATAAGCACAACAGTCATTTTTAAATCGTTTGTGCTATATAGCATAGCCTATGGAAACACTGGTACACAACAGTTCTGGGCAGTATACCGGTTCACCCAGTATAGTTCTATAGTTTTTCATATACTGCTATACCATGGCTGTAATGCTTCGTTAGGCAGCAAATTATATAATATTGTCCGCAGCTAGAAGTGCAATGGAGTGGTGCATAGAATGGCATTGCCAAACAGCATACTGGGCACAGCTCACTAGCTAGCCAGGTAGCAAAACAGTCTGTTAATAGCTGGAATAGGCTCAGTCACTATGGTAGATTAAAGAAAAGAGAACAGAGATGCAGGATAAAGAAAGTGAGACTGGAGGTACAAAAGAAGAACTTGTGTAAAAGAAAGGAGCTGTGTCTGCAGATTGGAGGATTTTTGGTTTTGAAAACTCAGACCAAAAGGCCATATATTGCAAAGTCTGTTGAGCCGCTGTTGTTGCCACTGATGGTAACACTAACAACTTACCTGGTTGTGTTAAATGAACAGCCTTTGAGGGCTCAGAGGGCGATTCAACTATTATCAAGCAATATTTAGAGGTTGCACAACACATGCAAAGATTACTTGTTTCATCACTTTCTTAGCAGCATGCTACAGTATGCAAAACACTGTGTTCAAAGCCAAATGCGACAAACTGTAACTTACATAAGCACAATTGTCATTTTTAAATTGTTTGTGCTATATAACATAGCCTATGGAAACACTGGTACATAACAGTTCTGGGCAGTATACCGGTTCACCCAGTATAGTTTTTCGTAATCTGCATACAATGGCTGTAATGCTTCATTAGTTGAGCCGCTGTTGTTGCCACTGATGGTAACACTAACAACTTACTCCATCACCTCAGCAGAAAACATGTGCTGGAATACATAGACTCTATGCAATTATGGACATCAGATTCAATGCCATCAACCTGTAGCACCAGTGAAACAGTGAAGCAAAGGGCTCAGGCATCGCTTGAAGAGGCATTTTCTCAAGGCCCTGCATATGACAGGAAAAGCAATCTGTGGGGCGACATTATGAACACAGTAACAATCCACTTAAGCAAGGACACAGTCATACAGACAGTCAAAATTGATGGGTTCAGAGCAAAGATTAAAACATGGATTCTAGGTATGTCTTACTGGGGCAAAAATACTGGGGCTAATATTATACTGACAACACCGAAGCAAGCTTAAAACAGAAATACGTAAAAGTCGCCCACTTTTCAACAGCAACAGTCCTGTGGTCAAGAAAAAAAGTGTTATACTGAGAAACTGCTAGAATCTTTAAAAAATAAGTCATACAAATGTTTGGTCAATAAATGCCCTATATAACTGTTAACTGATGTCTTGGAGTCATCCACTAACAACTTATAATGTTGCATATTAACAGATGAAATTGCCAGTGCTGCATAACATTTAGAATGACATGCTAAATTCATTGGAAATGTTTAGTCTTTTTCATTGTCGTCAGGTACAGGACAACTGGGCTGAATTCCAGGTGTCAGAATGGAGTTCGAGTCAGGATACAACTGTCGATGTTCCTGCACAACTTGGAGTAAAAATTGTTTTGCTCTTAATTTTTTGTCAAAATTGCACTGAAGTCCTGGATCAGCTTCACACCTCTTTCTGCTGTGTCATTCACAACTTTAAGTTTGTTTGTTTGTTTGTTTATGTGGTTTATTTAATGTCGCTATCAGAATCAGTGGCCATTTCAGCGACACACACAAGGTTATCAAATCTATACACAAGGTTACACCAATACTAGTCATATATACACACACTCAAGTCAATGCCAATTTAGCTTAATCCATTAACCTAACACGCATGGACTGTGGCAGGAAACCGGAGCACCCAGAGTAAACCCACGTGGACACGGGGAGGACATGCAGACTCCACAGAGAAAGGACCTAGGACAACTTTAAGTGACCTTAGTGTCATGCGGCATCAACAGAATGATTGTGGCTGACCAAGAATGATGAAGAAAAGCCTTCTTATTTGTTGAGATGGAATCACTGAGCTGCTTGTCTGTATATTTACCGTTACCATTCAGGCGGTTAGGTGGTTCTTCTGATCCCATCTGTGTTTTCTGCTGGGGATCAACTGTTATATCGGAGAAAGCTAGCCCACCATAACCTCACTAAGGTACCGCAAGTGTCAGTTAAATGTGGTCACTGCTGCCTGCTTGAGAACTGGATTGATGTTATATTGTGCCAGTCTCTTCAGAAACAGATCATTTGCAGGCACTTTGGCAGGTAGTGGGGCTTCAAACCAAAGTGAAATGTAAATGTCTGACACAATCAACAAGAACTCAAATATCTCTTCTTCAGCAGCTGTAAGATTTGAGTTCTGATCAATGCAAGACCACATCTGTTTAAAACATTTAAAGATGGCAATGTCAGGTCCACATGAGGCAGATGCTGTTTTAAGTGCACTGAAAATCTTCTCAAGAACTCCATCACAAGATCATGGCACACAAAATGAAGAAGACATTGCCAAAGGGCCCTCTCTATAAGAACACTTGCACTGCTGAGATGACCTATATTACTTGATGTCGTGTCAAAGCACAGACCTTTTACATTTTTGAAAAGATTCCAGTCATTCAGACAGATTGCAACAGCATCATATTGGGCTTGACTTGTTCCAGATGCCAGTGCTGGCACACTGAACAAGTGATCAACATCACTTCCTGTAACAATCACAGGTAATCAGTCGACTTTCTAGAGACCAGTTAGGTCATGAAGCAATTTTCTGTCACAGTGAACAATCAACAGAACTTGGGGTTAAATTACCACATCAGCTGCTTTTGTACTGTTTGCAAATTGCGAACATTGATTTGAGCTATGACTTAGGGTCACCTCATCAACATCATGACCAAGTGCATGAGCTGTAGCAGCTAGCAACTGCACAACCTGGCGATCTGTAACTTTTGACCTATCTATTGCTGCTCTTATTATAACTCCGTATTGTAGTGCTTGACATACACGGCTCGTGCACAGCACTGAGCAAACCTGCAATGAGCGCGCAGGCTCAGCACGGCACGCAGCGTCGGGCAGCGCAAGAAGGAAGCAGCCAGGAGCGGTGGCTGTTGGAAAAAATAAAACAAAAAGCTCACCCTACGCTAGACCACTTCCCTGGCAATTTACCTCATGCCTCCCGGCGCTACGGGAACTGAGCCCCTTGGCGGGCCCAGTCCGTCCTCTCTCCCTAACAACGAAAAAATAAAACAAAAGAATGAAAGCGCGGGGGCTCTGTATCAGAGCTGGAGATGGGTGAGGTCTCAAAACACGCAGCTGAAGCGAAGCGATCGAGAGCCGTAGTGTGTAAGTGGAATGGCGCAACACCTGCTAAGACTGGCCAGGCTCTTAAATAGCCAGAAATAGCAGGTGTTGCGTATTTCGCCGCAGTCAAGCAGCTTACTGACAGGCGTGCCCGATTGCGGCGGCTGCCAGAGATCCTACCAAGGGAAAACCAGTCCAACGATGCCCTCTAGTGTCGGAAAGGTAGGACCTCTGACAATTACTGGCCCTAAATTGCCCCTGATCCAATTGTTTTTGGAATGAGCTGCAAGTCTGAAATGCAGGAATAGATGTATATTAATGAAATGAAGGTGACCAGACAAAACTGGTCAATATGAAATGTCTCCAATAAAATAAAAGTCAAAATAAATTTTTTAAATTTGCATCTTCCATATCGCTCCATATTTTACTGATTAGGGGTTGTATTTTACAGACATTTACAACAACAAACCAACTTCACAGAAATATAAACCTGTCAGCAAAGACTATTTACACATACTGATGACTGCAAATAATAAATAAGTGAACAGAATTGCAACTGACATCAAGCCACTAGCAAATAATGACAAAATATAGTGTCACATTCTCAGGTGCATCACTTCTGGACTCCAGTTCCTAGCATAAAACACCAGCCAAGAATCAGCTGATTACACTCACAGATGTTTAACTGCCAATCACTCTTTTCCTCACTGTACAGTTTCACTGGTGTTGGACTCTCTTACTGAGCGTTTTCCTGAACTCCGACTACTGATCTTGTGCATGAACCTTGCTCTGGTTCCTTGACTCTGCTTGTTTGATTCTCTGCCTGGTAACACTTTATATGTTTGGCTTTGGGCTGTTGTTTTTACTCCAATTTTGCCTTGCTCTGTTGTTTCAATAACACTTTCTGAATCGGCTTTCTGTGCTCACCTCCCATTTCTGCCAATCATGACACTTAGACTCGGAAGGCTGCAATTTTTGAAATTCAAGCAGCTTGTACAACCTCTAAATCATCTCAGAATTGCCTCAAATTTCAACTTGTGTTACTATTTCATATGTGTTTTTTTACTGCAGAGTTCTAATCAATGAAATTTCCACTTTTATTTTTATTTTGTATATTCTGGTGAGTCACCATAACCGCTATAGTAAATAAGCATAGCGCACAGTGCCCATACCCTCCTCTAAGACGTTGGTAAGATATACTCCTCTCAGTGATGTCACATTTGTAAAATCACTCTTCCTTTCCCCTCCAAACAGGTGGCGCTCAAGAGACTTGGAGTACAGGATGCCACGATCATCAGATGTGTACACCGTCCCAAAGTACGTCTCATCTATAAGCATGTATACACACAACAGACAGGTTACAAAATAAATATTAAATAGAGAAGAATATGAATGCAAAGCTGTATCTTTGGAATTGAGATGAACACTTTCTGCCTGTACCTATCAAGCTTCTTTTTTCTGCGTGCATGTGGGTGAACCCTGATGTCTGTTTTCATGTGTCAGCTACTCTGGCAGGTTCATAAACGCACCAAGATTGCATTTGATGTGAAATAGAACACCGTCCTCAGTCATATCTTGGTAACTAATCATCCAGCCTCAAGGATTCCTGAAATATGACTAGCGTTTGTGCTGACTAATAATAGGCAGCTGTCGGCATAATCAGGTTCTTTGCTTAAACAGTGATGATTCGTCAGCACTATAGAGAACCGGTCTGACAAGTAACACTGTCAAAGGGAGGTGTCAAACTGAAGAGTTAAAACATCAGCATTCTTGCTGTGTTTGTAGAAACATAGTGGTTTAAAGTTAAGGACGGGCTGACATTAGAAATGTGTTATATCATGTGCTGGAGTATATTTCAGCAACTGCTAATATTTTCTAAAAAGAGAATGAGAGTGATCAAGAAAATGCTAATCTGACGTGCTCGTACCTCCAGGGCTATCCACATGCATGAAGATCATGTCTTCATCTCCATCCAAAACAGAGTAGAACTGCATAAAGAGAGTAGGGTCGTGAAAAAGAAAAGTCTGTGTAGAAGGCTATCTATTCACATGGAGATTATGAGACAAAACCTCTTTTTAGTCAAATCTGTTATAGAAAAACTGCAAGTCATAACATAAATGACACAAAAGTTAGTGAAATTTATGACTTTCATGTTCATTTCTAAATCTTGAGCACTTGAGACAGCTTAGACAAGCAAACTGTGTTGAATGTGTGTACTTCTGTGTGTGTTCATGCATTCATCCAGTTCTCTCTCACCTGCTCTGAAGTGGCAGAGGGGAGCAAGGCTTTGTTGAAATGATCTCCATGGTCTGATGACACATATATAATCCTAGAAGAACTCTACATGAAAAGGCACATCACAATTAAAATAGCAACGCACTGCATTGTGCACTATCTAACGCTGATTACTGGGGATTAAACATAAACACATGGATGCATTTGGAACCTAACTGGTTTCTCCATGACAGAGGTGAATAAGAACCCTCCAATGTAGCCAAAGGAGAAGATGTTTTGAGCAATGGTAGTGAAGCTTCTGCCCAGGTCTCGTGTGCGTCTCAGATAAAGTTCTCCTCTTCTGTCTGCCTCCACTACACCCAGGCAACAGAATTTACAGTCCCAAAAGCATGGAGAAAAGCACAAAACACATTTGAGAATTATGTAGATGTAATTACCATATTTTCCATCTTTATGCACTTTGGTGAAATATTTTGAAATTCAATATGGCTGGTGTATTTACTACTGGTGAATTAACACATTTCTAGGTGACTTGTGGGAATAGGCATAGTAAAAAAAATCTCACCTGTGCCTTCAGGGCTATAACTGAAAAACAGTGTGATGCCGGATCCCCTTTAGAAGGAAAAGCATATAATGAGAATATATATATATATATATATATATATATATATATATATATATATATATATATATATATATATATATATATATATATATATATAAGAATCAAAATCCACAGACACAGAGACACAAACATCCCATGAAACTACTAAACACCAGTTGTGTAAATTAACAAAAAGTATCCTGAAATACTCAGTAAAGGTCTTCAGACTCATCTCGAAAATTTGATAAAAAGGCAAAATCAGAACTTCATAAGGTGTTTTTACAAATAATAATTTTTTATATAATAATATTAAATAAATAACTATATGGTATAATAATAAAATTCCAATAATTTAAATATTTTATTTTATTGTGGGGTGTGCAGTGCATACAGTGGGTAACCCTTTCTGATAACCCATCCTGATAACAACTTGGGCTCAAGTTGTGATGGTGCCTTCCGTCCTGGTCAGGCACCACAGAGGCCTGATTAGCTGTGTCTGACAGAGAGAGAGGAGGCTGGTGACTGCAAAACGTACCCTGGCCTGTGACGCTGTTTAGCAAACATGCTCATCTGCGACATACGCATTACTTGACAGGCTTCGGACGCCCATATCCAGAGTCACTTGAATTAGTGCTTTGCATTTTCCTTTGTTGACTTTTGATGCCTCATAACGTCCCTGAAATGTCTGCACCACTTTATGCAATCTCAAATGCAGTCAATACATCTAAGATCTCATTATATGGTTGTTGGAATATTATGACTATTCAACCTGTTTCTATTTCTATTTCTGGAGTTTAATTCTAAAAATGAAAGTTAGATAGTTCTAGAAATAATTTTCTCATAATGAAAGTTATTTAAAGTATTTATTGGATTTAAGAGAAGTTGTGTGGCTGGTAATTGACTTTGATTTGTTATTTCCTTGTGTGAAAATAAATAATTATTACATTTTCTGCTGTCAAATGTTACAGTGTCCTAAAAATGGAGTCATCCAGGTTATTAAACATGACTGCAGCTACTGACCGGATGCACGTTTGATTGTACCAGTCTATATTCTCAATATTTGAGTGGTGTATTTAGGACCTGCTACTGCTAGTAAACATTGCTTGTATCTAAATATTGCTTAGTCCTCCCATCTAAACAGTAGTAACCTCCTTTTCGACATACATTTTGTAGGGAGATTAAAATATCTCGTTAAATTAACAGAGTAGTGTTAATTACCGTAATGGATCTAAATAGGGGTCAGGAGGACTAGTCTTTGTGTTTTCAGATGTGGCAGAAGAAGCTGGAAAGTCACATTTTTTTGTGTTTTTGTCCTTATGAATAGGGTCTGGTGTTTAGAAATGAGCTTTTCCTCCCTATCTAGTGCTGCTGCTATTACATTTGAGCGCTTTACTAAACATATGCTTTCAATATTATACAGCTGCAGCTGAGCTGCTGAAGCCTATTTGCTTAAAAGTTTTAACACATTTTTAACTATTTGTATATATTTGACAGGTTTTTTTAACAGGTGCTGGAATGCATCAGGGTGTTAATCTAGAACACGATAATCTCTCACTAGAATGATTTCTAGTAAAATCCTTTAACAAGTTATCTAACAACTGTTTAGCTTAAATCTAAAAGGGGAAAGACAAAAAAGAAAACAAAGGTGAGTTCTGACCCTTTATACACTGATGTCAGAATTTTTTAAAAGAAGCACCAGCTAATAAGACATCAGTACTGGAGAATAATTTAGTCTAACACAAAAGCATATATTTAGAAAAATATTATAGACTTTAAATATTTTACAGAGGTGATAGAATGCCATGGTGTCTATGAATGCTAAAATACTCATATGAATTGAACCTATTAAAACCAAGGGTAGAACTTAGTTGGTACATTTTATTCTGCATTCTGTTTGAATGAGCAAACAATGTCAGATTTGAAATGTAAAAAGACAGTTCACTTTAATCTGCTAATTTTGTATGGTGTCTTATATCCACATTATGCATTCTAGGGTTATTGTGGTTACATTGTAATACAAATTATTCTATTATGATCTATTATCTATGTCTTTTCAGAATACAAATAAAAAATTCTTACAAGATTTACAAGCTACAGTGTTAGTATCCAAGACTACTCATAAATACATAGAGTAATTCAAGACAGTGTTAAAAAACAAGACAATATGTAAGAGTTCATTTTACCATGCAAAAGAGTAGACTCCATCATGGATTTTAGACCAATTGTTCCCAAAATCCTCTGAGAGCCATAGACTGCCCTGTAAAAGAATTTAAGAGCACATCAGAGCTCATCCAAACATTGTACTGACACACTATACAGATAAACTCCAATACCAGATCTATGTATCTTGTTCCAGCTAATGACTGTGTGGATAATGGGAGCACTAGTGGCTATGTCAAAATCCCTACGTGGTTCCTGCTTTTTTGTTTATCCTCCTATCTGTCTGTTATCTGTGGATAGGTCAGAGTAGCACATCACTAATGAACACGTTCTTGTTCATCACGTACCACTGCATGCACACGAAAGTGGACGGAGTAGGTAGACGTAAGAAGTCATTTAGTACGTGATCTATTTCTGTTATTTTCCCTGCCAGCATCAGTTATTGTAGATGAGCAATTTGGATAGTGGGATTATAGTATTAAAATACCCTAGAGGGAATATGTTATGGGTGTTTGGATAGCAGCGTTCCACTGCATGTATCTTGTATGCATATAATTCATCTTTATACAGTCCAATAGGCATGAAAATAGTATGTAATATCAATGTCAACTATATTTGGGAAATTTAATTAACTTTTCATTGTACTTTCTGCATTTATACATTACTCCCCAGCTATGGGTATACAATGATTTAGAAACGTCTTCAGACCCATTCAATTATTTCACTGTGCTAAGATAAAATTTTAAAATTCAAGTTTACTGTTTTATTTATCACTCTGCACCCAATACCCCATAATGAGAAAGTAAAAACAGAATTTTATAATTTTTTGCTAATTTATAAAAAATAAAATAAAATAAAAATTTTGCTATTACCATTACTACAGACTTATTTGACTAGATAAATTAGTTTCATTCTTACATTTATCATCTAAGGCACCAAGGGGGATGGGTCCCTTTTTGAGTCTTGGTTGTCCCATGGTTTCTTCCTTATAACGTTTAGGGAGTTTTCCACTGTCGCCCTAGGTTTGATCTATTTCGGATTGACTTAGATTTTAGAACATAATTTAAATTTGTAAAACTGCTTTGAGACAATGCTCCACTGTAAAAAACGTTACATAAATAAATCTGACTTGACTAATTCTCATAGCTAACAATGCATATCAGAGCAAAAACAAAGCCACGTGCAGGAAAGAACTGCATGTCCTACAGGATTGTGTGGAGGCACAGATTTGGAGTAGGCTACAAAAATGTGTGCTGCATTGAAAGTTCCCAACAGCACAGTGGCCTGCATAATTCCTAAAAGGAAGAAGTTTGGAACAACCAGAACTCTTCCTAGAACTGGCCACCCACCAAACTAAGTAATCAGGGGAGAAGGGCCTTAGTAAGAGAGGTGACCAAGAACCCAATGGTCACTCTGGCTGAGCTGCAGAGATCCTGTGTAAATGGGAGAAACTTCTAGAAAATCAACCAGGACTACAGCACCAGACTGGACTTTATGGCAGAGTGTCCAACACTGGTGATTCTTGGGGGGGAGGGGGGCTAAATTAGGTGTGTATCTCTTCACTTCTGTGAACAAATGAAAACAAATCGGCACACTAATGTGAATAAGAAAGTAATCGGCCCCCCTAAGAAAACCACTGGCCCTAGACTGGCCCTAGACTGGCCCCCCCAATTGAAATGGTCTAGAACCGCCACTGGTGGCCAGTCAGAAGTCTCTCGCCAGTAAAAGATACATGAAAGCTTACCTGAAGTTTGTAAAAAAGCACCTAAAGGACTCTTAGACTGTGAGAAACAAGAATCTGTGGTCTAATGAAACCAAGACCTTTTTGATCTCAATTCTAAGCATCATTTCTGTAGGAAACCAGGCACTGCTCATCATCTGCCCAATACCATCCCTACAGTGAAGCATGGTGGTGGCTGCATCATGCTGTGTGGATGTTTTTCAACAGCTGGGACAGGGAGAAAGGTCAGGGTTGAGGAAAAGCTGAATGGAGCAAAGTACAGAGATATTCTTAAAGAAAACCTTAACCAGAGCACATGGGATCTGAGATTGGGCTGTGAGATCACCTTCCAACAAGACAATGACCCTAAGCTCACAGTAAATACAATGCTGGAGTGGCTTAGAGACAACTCTGTGAATGTCCTTGAGTGGCCCAGCCAAAGCCCTGACTGGAACCCTATTGAAAATCTCTGAACAGACCTGAAACTGGCTGTCCACTGATGATCCCCATACAACTTGACAGAGCTTGAGAGGATCTGCAGAGAAGAATGGCAGAAAATCGCCAAATCCAGTTGTGCAAATCTTGTGCCATCCAATACAAGAAGACTGGAGGCTTTAATCGCTTCCAACGGTGCTTTAACTAAGTACTGAATAAAGGGTCTAAATACTTATGCCAATGCAATAGTTTATTTTTTTCTTTAAAATGTTATGGTTTGGCATGATGAAAAATGTTTGGAAATGTTTGGAAAAGCTGGCGAATCGTGAAAACAAAAGAAAAAAGGGGTTTTAGGACTTGATTGCAGTTAGCTCCAGATGGAAGGGGTGAACCAAAATATAAATAAATGAAAAGGAACTGAATTAGCCAATGTGGCTGGGGATCGAACCCTGGGCTATGGCGTGAGGGCGTATGCGCTGAATGCTATTTGCCACTCAGCCACAGAAACCAAAAGTGAAAATAGAACCTTTAAGGGCACAAAAAATAGCAGGAACGTAGTATTAATAAGAAAAGCAGATGGGGAAAGGACAGTAATTACCTGCAGCACTAGACTGCGCTGTGGTAAATTAAAGCGCTAGCCACAGAAACTAAAAGCCGCTAAGTAAGTATTTCTCTACAATCCCTGAAGGCTGCGCGAGCCAAAGCACGGTACTCCAGCCTAAACCTGGACGGAGCATGAACCGGAAGCGCAAACACGAGGGATGAGACTGAACGCAGCTCAGTGTCCCTAGAGGACGCGATCAAAACAGGAAGATGCCAATTCCCCCGATTCCCCCAATTCCATGGAGAAGAGGGGGCTAGTGAGCCCACATGGATCTGCGAGAACGAAGGCTGGTGTAGAGAAAGCACAAGGAAGCCGATAGCCATGGGGCTGCTGACCCTAGCCTAGCCGCTAATCCCTATCAAACCTCGAGCCTTCTGGACTCTACTTGGCCTACCTCCTAAACGCAATAGGTCTACCAGTCTCCCTAACACGGAATCACAACAAAAACCACGAGCCGCGAAAGCCGTGTGAGGGCTATATAGGGTGAGGATACGACACCTGTCTGGGCTCAAACGTGCACTTAAATAGCCCGGCCAACAGGTGTTGCCAATCGCGCACACGGCACCAAATGAGCTCTGACGCATGCACGATCACACTAAGCATGCCCCGGCCGAAACGTGGGTCAATACTGCCCTCTAGCGTCACAAGGCCGGGTTAGCATGACTCATAACATAATGTTGCAAAAATTTCTAAAATTCTGTTTTCAGAATTTTCTTTGTCATTATGGGGTACTGAGTGCAGAATGATGGGGATTTTTTTTGTAGCACAAAGCCACAACATAACAAAATGTGAAAAAGTGAATGGGGTCTGAAAAAACTTTCCAAATGCATTGAATAACACTTACAGAAAACCATGAAATAATATTATAAACAGAATTTGGTCAGCAACAATACTCAGATGCATTGTGGCATTCAAACAATGCTTGCGAAACCAGACTGTGTGTCAAGTAAACCTTTCCCACACCATTACACCACCACCACCACCAGCAGCATGAATTGCTGACACAAGGGAGGCTGGATCCAGGGATTCATAAATGCCAAATTCTGAACATTTGCATGTCGCAGCAGAGGTTAAGCTTTATCACAACATGTTATATATTTTAAACTGTCCCCTTTCAATGGCTTTCTGCCCACAGTAGCTTCAGATTCTTATTTTTGGCTGACAGGAGTACTGTATCTGACTTGGTCATTTGCAGTTAGAACACATTTATCTTAAGGGTCAATGTGTTCTGTATATGGCGACACTATTCCAATCACCACTGTTTTAATGAAACTATTTATTTAAATTATTGCAACTTCCCATATGTTCAATCAAGTTTCCTCAATTCCACCCACAGAACTCGTTTCACTCGATATTCTGGTTCATAGATATCCACATTACAGTAGTAGTAGTAGTTAGTTCCCTAGATACTCCGTTTTCTCCCACATTCTCCAATTTCTCTGGTGTTCTCTAAATTGTGCCAGGGTAAGTGCGTGAGTGAGTGGCCCCGCATGACGGCCGATTGACAGCAAAGGAACAAGACGAAAAAATGGACTGAAAATAAAACTGGGCCAGAACAAAAGTATTGAGGACGAAACCTAACAGAAAGACAGTCCTGCCGAGTAAGAGTTCACACACAAAAGGGAGCATGCAGCTCTGAAGTCAAAGCACAGTTTCAAGTGCAAGCAATTCCATAACTGACAGTATGTGTAGCAAACAGTTACTTAATAATAAATATAAATTCTTAACATCTAACAGTTTTAACTCACCAGTAATAAGATTTCCTAAGAGAGTATGCAGACTTCACCCGATCTAATGTGACTAAATATTATTTAAATCACTCTGTGATGATGACCACCAGGCAGTCGAGTTCTTGAGATTGAAGGAAATAGGCTGAGCCGGGTGGAATGGCAGTGCATGATTTGAATGTGACTACACGAGTCCACAGAGGTAAATATGATTCCTCCTTCGGCTTTAGTAATGGGCAGCACAGCTGTCAGAATCACCTATGGAAAAATGACTATGGCTGAAAGAGTTTGTTTCTACACATAGTATGTTATACAGTACAGGGCAGAAGTCTTAGGCACATGTAAGAAAAATCTAATATATACATGTATAACTTATATGCCTATAAATTATTGAAATGATAATGTCCTAAATTACAAGCCCAAATCAGATTCATATCCATTCCTGCATTTCAGGCCTGCAACACATTCCAAAGTTGTGTTGGGACGAGGTCAATTTAGTGCTTGTAAAAAATAAATAAATAAATGTAAAAAATCATGATTTGATTTCAAACACTTGACATCAATAGGTCATTGTAATTATGATTTGGTGCAAAAGCTGTATCCACGAAAGGCTTAGTCCTTGACCTCTCCAAAAGTTGGGATCGGGTACCCAATTTGGTGAGAAAAATTGATTGAAATAGAAATTATTGAAATATTGAAAGTAATATTCCTCTAAGAAAAAACGTAAGGAATTTGCATATTTCTCCCTCCACAGTGCATAATACCATTAAACGATTTAAGGAACCTGGAGAAATTTCAGAGTGTAAAGTGGAAAGGCAATAGCCTAAACTGAAGACTAGTGATCTCTGATCCTTCAGATGGCATTGCATGAAAAACTGCCATTCATCAATAGCTGATAGAACCACATGGGCAAGGGATTCCTTTGGCAAACCTTTATCAAGCACTATAATATGGAGTTACACTCACAAATGATGCTTAAAACTTTAGTGTTTCAAGTAAAAGTCTTATGTTAACCATGTCGACTTCTCTGGGCTTGGAGGCATCTATGATGGACCATCACACAGTGGAAATGTGTATTGTGGTCAGACGAATCAGTATTCAAGATCTTTTTTTGGAAGGAATGGATGCCATGGCCTTTGGACCAAAGACAAAAATAATCATCTAGACTGTTATTAGCAACAAGTCCAAAAACCATGGTCATGGTATGGGGTTGTGTCAGTGCTCTTCGCAAAGGTCATTTATACTTCTGTGATAGTAGCATTAAAGCTGAAAAGTACATTGAGATTTTAGAGCAATTTATGCTGCCTTCAAGAAGGTATCCTTTCCAGGGACATCCATGCATTTTTCAACAAGTCAATTTCAAGTGCACACAAGGAATGAGGAGGGTAAGGGTACTCTCCCTGGACCTGTCCCCAATAGACACGTCATAAACTGTACAACCGTATGTGTTGGAAATATCTGAAATTGTATTTTTTTTACAAAATAAAAGACAAAAATGTATAAAAATCAAGGAGCCTAAGACTTTTGCACTGTACTGTATATTTACATTCTAAAACCTTTAAATGTATTGCAAATTACACGTGCTGTTAACATGTCATAAAAAATACTAAATTAATTAAATGCAGAATAAAGGAGTAGTTAGCATAGAACCTTTAAATTATAATTATCACCCTACGCTTTATCAGAGAGGCAGCTATTGAGTCAAGTATATTAAACATTGTTGGCTAACCTTCAACTTAGGCTGCACAAACTGGAATTCAGCATTGTACACAGTTTTATTGAAGCTTTACACCAAAGCTTTTCAGTGTAATTTAACTTTTTCATTATCTTTATTGTTTTTTATTATATTTGTAATGTTGCTCTCGTTTAGTAATAGTCAGGTATGTGTACAGATTTCCAGAAGTTGTTCTTAGTACATGTCACAGTAATCTTTACTGCAGTGCTAATTCAAGCTACATGAAGATTAAACACCTCTCAGCGCTCTGAACAAAGGCTCCTTTTAAGACAGTTGGTTGACTTCTCATTTACTCCACTACTCACCACAGAGGAAGTGGTGTTAGGGGTTGTAAACAGTCTTTGTAAATGCATATTGGACTGTTAGTCAAATGACCACAATGAGGTGTGATATACTTACGAAGGTGACATCACAGTCAATTTTAATAAGACTGCTTGACTCACTAAGGTTTCGTTTAACCATTTAAAGGGTTTCATTTTCCATTTTGTTCATTGTACTTGTTGCACGTTCACACACTGATCAGTGACTAGTTTGACCAGCTTTACCTTCCCAAACCTCCAATGAATTTTAATATGCAATGCTTAAGAGAAGCACACCTGCTGTGAATTTCCAGGGCCTACACATATCCCAAAGTCTTTCCTTATGAAGGAACTGTTGATGGCATGGGATATATCATGAAAGGATTTTCCATAGTCTTCACTGTAATGAAAAGAAGAAATATGGTTATGAGGCTATGACATTTCAGGTAAGGTTGGATTACTGAATATACAGTTCAGAGATACATCTTAAAAAGTTTGACCACCCTGTGTCAAATTACATGTTTTGTTGATTTATGTAAATGTTAATGTAATTAGTGTTTATCAGTTGAATTTAACATACTGGGTGAAAATTGGGTGAAAATTAAACTTAAAGTTTAGCACGTGCAAAAATTTGGTTATATTTCCAGATTAAGGTCTTACTAAGGAGCTGCTAAGTTGGTCCGAAACAAAGATTTATTTTTTTAGCTTCAATCATCAAAGGCATGTCTGAAGGAAAAAAGTGGATGGGTTTGTTAGACTAAGGAGATGTGTGAAACACCGTGCACATTCAGTGGCACAGGTTTGTGAACTCTTTATAGTTTTCTATATTTCTGCATAAATATGACCTCAAACATCATCAGAAATCCTACTGTATAAGCAGAAAAAACAACCCAATTAAACAAATGATGTATTAAATAATATACTTGGTCATTTATTTATTGAGGAAAATTATCCAATGTTCCATATCTGGGAGTGGCAAAAGTATGTGAGCCGCTTATCTCAGTGTTTGGTGTGACCCCCTTGTGAAGTAATAACTGCAACTAAAAGTTTTTGTTAACTGTTGATCAGTCCTGCACATCAGCTTGGAAGAATGTTAGCCCATTAGAGCTCCATACAGAACAGCTTCAGCTCTGGTATGTTTCTATAGGATAGGGCAAAATTTC
Organism: Ancistrus triradiatus; assembly: GCA_025084515.1. Taxonomy (NCBI): domain Eukaryota; kingdom Metazoa; phylum Chordata; class Actinopteri; order Siluriformes; family Loricariidae; genus Ancistrus; species Ancistrus triradiatus. The sequence goes on from JAJAGP010001527.1 coordinate 111,960, forward strand.
TATAGTATAGCCATTCCAAAACTTTAGCAAACTTTATTCTTCTTTAATCATTTTTGGTAGAATGACTTGTGTGCAATACAGGCCCAAACCATGATACTACCACCACCATGTTTCACAGATGGGATAAGGTATAATGGGATAAGGTATAAGGTATAATGTGTTTCTTTCTCCAGACATACAGTGGTGCTTGAAAGTTTGTGAACACTCTAGAATTTTATATATTTCTGCATAAATGTGACCTAAAACATCATCAGATTTTCACACAAGTCCTAAAAGTAGATATTTATAGTTATTTATTGAGGAAAATGATCCAATATTACATGTTAGTGAGTGGCAAAAGGATGTGAGCCTTTGCTTTCAGTATTGGTGTGAACCCCCTGTGCAGCAATAACTGTAAACTAAAGTTTTCCTGTAGCTGTTGATCAGTCCGCACACCTGCTTGGAGGAATTGAGGCCCATTCTCCGTTTACCAGACCCCAGCTGTCAACTCTGGGAGGATGTTGGTGGGTTTCCTCACATTAGCTGCTCACTTCAGGGTCCTCCCACAACATTCCATTGGATTAAGGTCAGGACTTTGATTGGCCATTCCAAAACTGAAACTTTATTCTTCTTTAACCATCTTGGTAGAACGGCTTGTGTGCTTAGGGTCGTTGTCTTGCTGCATGACCCACCTTCTCTTGAGATTCAGATCATGGACAGATGTCCTGACATTTTCCTTTAGAATTCTCCGATATCATTCAGAATTCATTGTTCCATGAATGATGGCAAGCCGTCCTGGTCCAGATGCAGCAACACAGGCCCAAACCATGATACTGATACTACCACCACCATGTTTCACAGATGGGATAAGGTTCTTATGCTGGAATGCAGTGTTTTCCTTTCTTCAATCATAATGCTTTTCTTTTAAAGCAAAAAGTTCTCTTTTGGTCTCATCCGTCCACAAAACATTCTTCCAATAGCCTTCTGGCTTGTCCACGTGATCTTTAGCAAACTGCAGACGAGCAGCAATGTTCTTTTTGGAGAGCAGTGGCTTTCTTCCTGCAACCCTGCCATGCACACCATTGTTGTTCAGTGATCTCCTGATGATGGACTCATGAACATTAACATTAGCCAATGTGAGAGAGACCTTCAGTTGCTTAGAAGTTACCCTGGGGTCCCTTGTGACCTCGCCAACTATTACACACCTTGCTCTTGGAGTGATCTTTCTTGGTCAACCACTCCTGGGGAGGGTAACAATGGTCTTGAATTTCCTCCATTTGTACACAATCTGTCTGACTGTGGATTGGTGGACTCTTTAGAAATGGTTTTGTAACCTTTTCCAGCCTGATAAGCATCAACAACTCTTCTTCTGAGGTCCTCAGAAATCTTTGTTCGTACCATGATACACTTCCACAAACGTGTCATGAAGAGCAGACTTTGATAGATCCCTGTTCTTTAAAGAAAACAGGGTGGCCACTAACACCTGACTGTCATCCCATTGATTGAAAACACCTGACTCATCTTCAAATCATCTGCTAATCCAAGAGGTTCACATACTTTTGCCACTCACTAATATATAATATTGGATCATTTTCCTCAATAAATAAATGACCAAGTATAATATTTTTGTCTCATTTGTTTAACTGGGTTTTTTTAAATCTAATTTTAGGACTTGTGTGAAAATCTGACAATGGTTTAGGTCATATTTATGCAGAAATATAAAAAATTCTTAAGGGGGTCACAAAAAAGCACCACTGTAATGCTACTCATTTAAATCAAAAAGTTTTATTTAGGTCTCATCCGTCCACAAAATGTTTTTCCAATTGCCTTGTGACTGTCCAAGTGCCACGTGACAGGCAGCAATGTTATTTTTGGAGAGCAATGACTTTCTCCTTACAACCCTGCCATCCACACCATTGTTGTTCAGTGTTCTCCTGTTTTACAATGGGGATAGGTTCCGACATATCCATTGTACGCAGAATGTATCACAAACCAAGGAGTTTATTACGTATATATGCTGTATATATCATAGCGTAGCTGACCTTAAACATCCTTAAAGCACTTTCATTAACCTACAGTTGGAGAAAATCATTAACACACAGCTTATTTTATAATAAAATGCTGAATATACACTCATTGACAAAAAAATATAGCACCCAGATAGAAATGTTGGATTGCTGCAAAACTTGGCATGCAGTTATGTAGCAGGCACATATGTAAATGATTACAGGTGTGGTCTGATTAGACGTTGGGTCTTGCCACAAGAGGATGTAAAAGTTCTTCCCCCGCTGCCCTATAAAATGGTTCTCAGAGGCTACGTTTGAGTAGTGTACCTCTTGGTGAGAGACTGTTGACTGCTAGACATGCCTCCTAATTTCCTTCTGCTAAGAGTCTGCAAATGGTCCGGGAAGAGACAGGTTTATGTAGTGAAGGTGCCACCTGTGTCTTGATGGTGGACAATGAAACTGTGGAAGCTATTCGTGCTTGTCGGTGGATCAAACGATCCTCTCTACTGGTGGTCTGTCTGGGCCATTCGGAGCCTGTTCACTATGTGTGCATGCCCTCGTGGAACCACTGTTCCCAACACATCTTAACAGCTAAGGTCAGAATGGCCTACATGGCAGGCAATTTGTCAAAAAACCATTCTGCTTCTCTCAGTCCAATAATGTGCCCCCTCTCAAAAGGGGGCACCAAGTGATATCAAAAATGAGAGCCTTTTTACAGACAGCAGGGGAAGCACTTTTACGTCTTCTTGTGGCAAGACCCAGTGTGAAATCAGACCATAACTGTAATCATTTACACATTTGCCTGCGACGTAACTGCATGCCGAGTTTTGCAGCAATCCGACATTTCTATCTGGGTACTTTTTTTTTCAATGAGTGTATCATGTAATCTGAAAATGCATGGAACTAATGTGCAGAATACTGCATATCTCGTGGCCAGGGACTTTTTTTGCTGAATGTGTATTTATGTCTGTTATCAGATTTGCATCTTAAAGTAAAATCACTCACTCACACCTGATTGTCATCCCATCGATTAAAATCCTGTCAGAGACAGAACTTTGGAGGCACAGATGTGGAGAAGGCTCCCAAAAAATTCTGATGCTCTGAAAGTTCCCAAGAGCACAGTGGCCTCCATATGTCCTGAATGGAAGAAGTTTGGAACAAAAAGGACTCTTCCTCGAGCTGGCCGCCCCAACAAACTAAGTAATCGGTGGAGAAGGGCCTCGATAAGAGAAGTGACCAAACACCCAATGGTCACTCTGGCTGAGATACAAAGATCATGTGTGCAGATGGGAGAAACTTAGAGAAGATTAAGCACTCCACCAATCTGGGCTTTATGACAGAGTGGCCAGACAGAAGCCTCTCATCAGTAAAAGACACAAAAGCCTGCCTGGTTTATGCAAAAAAAGCACCTAAAGTACTCTCTACATTCTCTGGTCTGATATAAAGATTGAACACCGCCATAAAGCCCAGATTGGTGGAGTTCTGCAATAAGGATTGACCTTCTGGAAGTTTCTCCCATCTGCACACAGGATCTTTGGAATGCAGTTACCCGATGTTTGGTGGGGCGGCCAGCTCTAGGAAGACTTCTTCCAAGAATTATAGAGGCCACTGTGCTCTTGGGAACTTTCAGAGCAGCAGAATTTTTTGGGAGCTTTCTCCAGATCTGTGCCTCCACACAATCCTGTCTCTGAGCTCTACAGTTAGTTTTTTTCTCCTCATGGCTTGGTTTTTGCTCTGATATCCATTCTTAGCTGTGAGACCTTATATAGGCAGGTGTGTGTATTTCCAAATCATGTCCAATCGACTGGATTTAACACAGATGGACTCCATTCAAGCTGTAGAAACATCTCAAAGATGATCAAGAGAAATGGGTGGAACGTAGAGCTAAATTTCAAGTTTCATAGCAAAGGGCAGGACTAATTAAGTCCATAGGAAATTTTTGTTTTTTATTTTTAATAAATTTGCTAATTTTTCTAAGATTCTGGTTTCACTTTCTCATTGTGGGGTATTGAGTGCAGAATGATGGGAGACAACTTGAATTTTATTTTATTTTAGCACAAGTCCACAACATAACAAAATGTGAAAAAAGTGAAAGGGCATGAAGACTTTCCGAATGCATTGTATATTGGATCATTCATTTCCTCAGTAAATCAATTACCAAGTAAAACATTTTTGTCTCATTTGTTGGCTATGGTTCTCTTTATCTACTTTTAGAGCTTGGTCATATTTATACATAAATACAGACAATTCTAAAGTGTCCACAACTTTCAAGCACCACTGTAGGCAACTTTTTTTATTTAGAAAATACCATTTGCCTTCATATTCGCACAATACTGAAAACACCACCACTACCACAAAATACAAATCCATTTTTAATATGCACTAACCTCCTATAAAGTCGAGTGGAGCCACCTTCATAAAAGGAATCTAGTGGAGCGCTGACTGTGGACAATACTAGAATTACCTGGCAGAGGTCAGAGGCCAGAATATTAGCCAGCATTCTGTTGTAAATTTTGTCAAGTCTTTTGTCAAGCTAAATGGAAATTATGTGATCAAATATTGCATGACTAAATAATTTAATCTTTACATTAAACTCTGGCACTGAGTAACAGAACATAACTAAAGCACAATGGCATACAAAACACTCAAAGATCTGAAAGACAGCATATAATTAAAAATAACAGTATACGTAGCTTCTCTAATAAACTGAAAAATTGATGAGGCAGAATGACTTACTCCGATTCCATCTCCTACCCATGTAAGAGTAAAACTAGAGCCATCATCTCCGTGAAACCCTGTCTGTAACAGAAATGTAAAGATCAGATAAGTTCGGTCATAAAGTATGGTCATAATGTATGGTCAAATGTATATATGTTTATATAAGTAATAAATTCAACACAGCACAAACATTCAGCCAAAACAATTATCTAAGTAGTATTTATATTCTGGAAATCAGTGTACTGGAAATGAAGGTTATTATACGTCATACACAAGACAGAAATGTTATAGAAATGTTTCATGAACTGAGTGTTATATAATTACTTAACACTATAATACTGTATCTATATTTTAACACTTATAATTTACACGTTTTTCCAGTTTATCTCAAATGTGCTTGGTGTTATGGACAAGTCAGCCAAGATCTACAGTACTTTGAGGACAGCAAACCACTTCTTTATGGACTTAAAGACGGCATAAAGTTGATGAACTGACTTGCTGGGGCAAGGTGGATTGCTATGAAAGTGTTCTAATGACAATCACTGAGTTGCTTAGTATAACCCATTCAATTGCCACTGTTGGTCTATGGAGAGCCCATGTGTGCTTCATACTGCACCGGTTAGCTGTGAGTGTGGCTGAAATTACATAGATCACTAATTATAAGGGTTGTCCTCATACTTTGGGCCATGTACTGTAGTTCATTCAACATATCTAGATTTTAAAATTTAGCATTTAATATAACACACTGAGCCTTGAGCTAGATAAACATTAAATACAAATATTAAGTACCACTGACGTGAATATAAATACAAGATAGTAACATGCAACTTCCCATATTAATGAATATAGTAATAGGTGAGTAAACGATTTTTTCCTGACCTCGTAAATGTTGCGCTCTAGAACCGTGCGCTCAGCTGGACTCAGGGGAGTTTTACACGCCACGAAGTTAGACCTGGAGGACCAGGCGTCGCGTTTAGACCGAGAGTTGCTGTTCTGCTCATCTGAAAGTGACCTTAAGAAAGTCACTGTTCTCGAACTGCGCTTTCCATACGATGCACCTGCGTCTCCAAAGAGCAGCAGACACGCCACAGTCAGTACTGTCAGTCCCCAGATCATAACTGTTTCGGTCGAAATTAGACAGCACAGAGGAGATCCGGTGAGATGACATGTGCAGTAATCAGTCAGCTCACTTTCACAATGACATAGGCTATGAATTGTCAAGGGGAGGAGAAACTGAGTAACTGGCTTGCTACTATGGCGAAGATAGCACTAAGAAACTTCCACTGGAAGCCAATAGCTTTTTATACAAGTATGTAATCCACCATAATAAAACAGGTCATTTAGAAGAACACTCGAATGTGAATATACCCACTTAAAATGTACAGTGATACGTAAGCTACTTATCAAAACAAAGTGCTGACCAATTTAAAAAAACGCTTCCAAAAATGGCATTGGAAATTGCTTATGGATGCTGATTGCCTGATACAAAAACGTCTCAGAATGAGAAGCACTTTAGACTAGCGCCTGCTAACACTGTAAATGGTAATAATGGTTAGGGGCAGGTGATTTGGGGTGGATAGGTGAGGAGCTAATATCACATTTATCGACAATTTTATGATGATAAAATGTCACATCAAACACAAACAAGAAAAAGGCCACTCAACACTTCTTAAAAACCTCCAACTACGCTATCTATTTTCTTGTGTTAGCCTACGTCAAAGTGGGACACTTTATAGCCTCACTCCAAACTCTGTACAGAGTTAAGCACTTCATTAAACATATTTTAAAAACTTAAATACTTAACATAGTTTTTGAAGTGACTATATGTTCCTTTTTGTTTAATGAGTGTGGAATAGTGCACTGCAAAACAGACACCTACACTTTACAGATTCGTACTAATTGCTTTAAGACAACCACACTATTATTTAGTAAATACAAAAATAATGAACAATGAGAAAAAAAGTATATCACATGAAGGCTGCTAGACACTGAAGTAAAGGTGCAAACCCTAGGAATATTCTGAGATATTCATGTATTTACACTCCGTCAGAAAAAGAAAATGTACCTCATATTTACAGTGATAAAATGGAGTGATGCCCATTGGTGACACAAGGACAAAGCTTATAGCCTACAATAGTTAGACAAAAAGACAAAACAAATCAGTAACTAGGCTAAAATAAATATATATTTTTGTCATTTCAAGAAATGTAGTATATGTGTAAACGTTAATAAATTAAATAATTGATTTGAGAAACTGATTACATTGGTTATTCCACCATTTGAGACCAGGTTTCCTCCTCTTTTTCCATGTTCCTCATCTTGTTCTTATCTGACCACGTGCAGTTTTATTTTTTTTGTTATTTATTTACTTTTACATGTATTTTCTGTCATGTTTATCTGTCTGTGGTTGTTTTACTATTTACGCATCATGCTATGATAAATATCTTCGCTCAACACATTTTTACTGCTAATTAGAGTAATCATTATTGTTGACACACATACTCACATATAAGGCACTTTACATTCAACTACTGATGTATGCAGCATTTACAACCTTAAAATAAGCCTTACTTCATTATAACCTTAATAGGATTTGCTTCACATTAATATTTCACTTACCATTGGGAGTTTGTGTTTAAAATGGAGTATGAAAAAGTGACATCAGAAGTATAGCGACCCAACGAATGCAATAATGAGTTTTAATAACTGAAATGTACAGATGATCAGACTTAAGGCTAAGGTTCAATATTACAAATTGTCCTACTTTACAATTATTCACAGCTGATTTTACTATGAAAGTTTAGTGTATTGTTTCCTGAGCTTAATGAGCAGAAATAATTTCCTTAATGAACAGGATTAACCAAATATATAACTATTCTTCTGTTTTATGTGTAAGTACCCATACTATGCCACATGCTTGAATTATACCTGAAGCCTACAAACATCAATGTTCCCATTTAAAACTCCTACACTCACTCTCAATCACTCTCAGGGATTTGAGAGGCATTGAACAATTTGAGGTGGTGAATGCTCATTCACTCCTTCAGTTTCTTATCTGCTTAATCCTGGTCAAAGTCACAGGAAACTTGGTGCCTAGCCAGCGGCACAGAGCGCGATGCAGGAACAACCCTAGACAACGCTCCAATCCATCATAGGGCACATGCTCCACTGGATTTTATTTTAAAACATTGTAATTCATACAAAACCGCAAATTCTTATTGAACAACACTGTGACAAATAGTGGAATTGTTATAAGTGACGATGCATTACATATCTTGAACATGCCTTATTCATTTGCATTGCTGTGCACTCGCCACTGAGGTAAACTGTAACCTGGTATGGGCTGTGGTAGCCTAGCAGTTAAGGTCCTGGGTTCAAATCCCACTACAACAACATCGTTGTGTCCTTGAGCAAGGTCCTTAACACAGGATTAAGGATTGTGAGATTGTATAAATCGTAACTCTGGACTTACTGTCTGCTAAATGACATAATTGTAAAATGTAAACCATGCCTGAACCGATCAACACAAATTTCAGATCCAATTTCAAATTCAAATTTCAATTCAGAACAAGACAAATCGGTATTGTTGGTACTTTCCCTAATAATGGACATTTGCAAAACACACACACCAGAAAGACTAGTAAAAGACAAAATATTTGGTGGAAAAGGCACTATGCACCAACATCCCTGAAGCATGGTGGAGGGAGCATTATGGTTTGGCGTGGTTTTGCTGCCTTAAGGCCTGGACAGGTCACAATTTACTGAGGAAGAAAATGATGGCATTTTCACCTGGATCTAAATACACAGATCAGCCCTAACATTAAAACCACCTGCTTAATATTGTTTAGGCCCTCTCTTTCTTGCAAGGCTCTGACCCATAGAGACATGGACTCCACAAGACCACTAAAGGTGTCCTGCCGTATCCGGTGTCAAGACTTTAACAGCAGAAACTTTAAGTCCTTTAAGATGTGAGGTGGGGCCTCCAAGGCATAGCATAGCTATGTCTAGCATATCCGTCAGATGCCCTATCAGATTGAGATCTGGAGAATTTGGAGGCCAAGCCAACACCTTGAAAATGGTTCCTTATACCATTCTTCAACAATTTTTGCAGCGTGACAGGGTGCATTATCCTACTGGAAATATTGCCATGTATGGGTGTACTTGATCTGCAACAGTGTTTAGGTAGATAGTACGTGTTAAAGTAACATTCACCAGAATGCCATAACCCAAAGCTTCCCAGCAGAACAGAGTATCCCACTATCAATGTTATTCACTTTAGTGGTTTTAATGTTATGGCTGATCAGTGAATAATCAGACATTCCTATTATGACTCTTAAAAAAATAGTAACTCTAGGTAACATCACTTAAGGAGACTAATTATGAAATTGGATTTACATACCTTATCCTGTATGGACTTTGAATGATTACTTCATATGTTCAATAAAGAAACCAAAAGTACCACTGTGTGTTACTTCTTTAGGAGTGTTCCTTGTGTATTCGGGACTTAAAATAATGCATAACCACAATTTGCAAGTGATCGAGAAATCTAGAAAATTCCAAATGCAGCTCGAGGGTTTCTTGCAACTGTTTCTCATATATTAAAAACGACAGTGTAAAATGTTACATATACATAATACATCCCATATTATAAACACTTCCCTGAAAAAATACAGTACAGCAAAATTCATACAGTAAATCTGGACCCACAATGGATTAGTTTTTGGCACAACAAAAATGGCTCTAGGGTGATGGGTCAGTGGTCAGACAGACTCTCCTGTGGTGGAAGGAGTCTTTCCCTCTCTTTTTCCTTATCCCGATCCAGAGGTGGTGTCAGTTCTTGCAGCTGCTGCTGCTGACTCTCCTCTAGCTCCTCCAGTCTCCTACGCAACACTGATAACTCTCTCTGGTGCTGCTCATCTTGCATAATTGTGAAGTTGCATTCAGGGCCTGCGATCAACAAAGAGGAAGGTAGTGGTGTAGAGGTCATGTGGTTGCCCAACAGCAGTTGGCGGAACTCGTTGTGCCTTTTCTGCAGCTCCTTAAATCGCCTGCTTAGCTGCGCATGCTCCTCGGCGAATATGGGATTTCTGATGTGCACACAAAAACACAGAGCATTTTATGATGGCCACAGTTTCTGACAGCATCTGATTTTAATGCACAATTGATCATTCCACCCTCCTCCTCATCAACGTAATGAGAGATCACCAAAACCTTAAATAATAATATGACTACAGGGGTACATCGGTTCTCAATGTTAATTTGTTCCAGATGGCATGTTGAGAACCGAAACCGATGAGTACCGAGCAAAATTTCCCATAAGAATAATGTAAATTGAATGAATCCATTCCAGACCCCCAGAAAATCCACACTGGATAAGGCATTATATGCATTAATCGAGTTCTATTCTACCGGTGCTCCCTGATTTATGATGGGAAATGTTCCGACAAATCCATCATAAGTTACATGTATCATGGTAGAGCATCTATACTGTATCACAGCGGAGATATGGAAAGGATACCATGATAATAATAATAATATAAATTTTTTTCTTAGCGCCTTTCAGGAAACTCAAGGCGCTTTACAAATAAAGCAATATGACAAAAGATCAATAAAACTTACATACAATAACAACACACATAATGAATATATAGAAAAGAGTTAAAAATCAATTCCAAACAAGTACGTTTTTAAGTGCTTCTTAAAGTCTGAAAGTGACGAGCAGGTACGAAGGTACAATGGGATTGAATTCCAGAGCTTGGGAACACTAAATGCTCTATCGCCAAACTTGCGTAATAATGTAATGATAAGTAAAACACTTATGCCAAAATCATTAACACAAAACTTATTTTATAATAGGTTTTATAATAAAGTGTTGAAAAACCTCATGTAATTTAGTGAGTCTCTTCTTTCCTGGCGCCTGTCCCGCCGGATGCGGGGTCCGCCCACCATTTTTATGCGCCCGAGAATACTCCAGCCGACGCGTCGCTCCGTCTGTCGCCAGAGACCACAATCAAACCAGGCCAATTTAGTGTAATCAATTAACCTAACAAGCATGTCTTTGGACTGTGGGAGGAAACCGGGGTACCCAGAGTAAACCCACACGGACACGGGGAGGACATGCAGACACCACACAGAAAGGACCCAGGCCACTCCACCCTGGGATTGAACCCAGGACCTTCTTGCTGTGTTCTTACCCACCGAGCCACCGTGCCACCCCATGTAATTTAGTGAGTAATGGACTGAAAGTGAAAAGTTAAAGCTTACTTGCTCTATTGATGAAGTCTGGGTGCTAGCATAGCTGCTAAGCTAACTGCAGCCTGAGTTCAATTCCTGTTTTGCTTTCACTGGGCTTTATAAATACCTTTTTTAGGTTCCATGGAAACTTATTTCCACTAAGAATACAGTACTGTAGATGTAAATACAAAAACACGATACAATAGGGCAGATCTTCTCTGAGGGCTATTGTGAGCCTGAATCACTGTGCACTGAATCATGACTCATGAATCAACTTTTGGGTTGAAACAAGTCGGCTCGACTCATTCAAGTTTAAGCAAGTGCTCCGAGTCCCGAGCAAATGAGAACCTAGACTAATTTTTCTAGTTAAAATGGGTCGAGAACTGAATTCAACAGGTTCCAAGATGGTCAAGAACAGAGGTACCACTGTCCATGAATATAGTCCACAAACTACACATGACCTAACCATCAGTCCCTAGTGCTGAGAAATATGCTCTAATTATAACCCTGAATTATGCATGGAAGATGCTCTGGACACTTATACCAGCCTCAAATAAAATGTCAGTGTAACTGCTGTGATTAATTATTTGTGTGATGGAGTGAGCAACAAAAAAAATGACATGTCAGGTCAAATGTGTCCCTTTCCATTGATGGAGATGGTAGAGTGCGATTAAAAAGCTACAACAACAAAAACTCTGAAAGACTAGCTCTCAGTATGTCATACTTTTTGGTCAAGCGAGTCTCCATTTCCAATTCTTCTATCTTGGCTTCCAGCAGGTGAATTGTATCCTGCAGTTTCTTCTCTTTAGCCTCAGTCATATTCTTTCTCTAGAGAAAATAAAGAAAAAAAATGTCAATTGCATAGTGAATGCTCATATTTATCAGACAAAAGACAAACTTCAAACACACATTCTCCACCATTTATAAAGATACCATTGTTTTTTCAATAGTATGATGACCATATATTGTTATTTCTCAGTCTCTTTTTTGAGATACAACCAGAAAATACAGGAATTTTGTATGCAGTATTAACAAAACTGAACCCCCCCCCCCCCCCTACTTAGCAGTAGCAGCACTTAGCAGCTTCATCAGGATGACAAGCTGTCATTCTACAGTGTGAAGAAGCTTAATCAGGAAAGGTCTTGTTGGAAGGGTAGCAAGAAATCACTTTTTCAGAAGGGAAACAAGATGAAAAGTCTAAGATATGCTAATGCTCACAAAGAGTGGAATGAAGATCAGTGGATAAGTGTATTATGGAGTGATTAATCCAGGTTTGAAATTTTTCGATCCAATCTTCGACAATGTTATATATGATCATTATACCATTGCTAAAACAACAGTGGCCTAAGACTTTTGCACAGTACTGTATATCAGTTCAATACATCTCAGGAGAGAGTATGAAAGATTAATGACCTTTTTCTGAGCGAGTGCAGCCCTCTGCAGGCGTTCCTTGGCTTGGCTGTACTTCTCCTGAACCTCTGCCAGTCTTTCTTGGAGTTTGTGTTTCTCCTGCAACCATTCCACGTGCCGATCTTCCACCAGCCTACATCAGAGAACATGACAACTGCTTGGGCACTGATTAAATTAGCAACATGGTTGGGGTAGGTAAAAGGTCTCAGTTTGATGATCCTACCACTTCAGTGGGTGATTAAGCCGTGGCAGGGGATAAATCAAGCAAAAAAAAAAAAAAAAAAATAGGTGAATTACACCAAGTATAATTCTGGATATAAATTAAGGGCCTTTTCACACAGAGTCCGATATTTATGAATGTAAAAGCGGATGCAGTTTGTAACACAGTGGTACCTTCACACCAAGTCCGATGCGTTTTTTCGGTCTAAACTCTCTGAAAACACGGGAAGGCGACTGAAGAGGAAGAAACGGATTCCTTGAGCAGCAGCAGTAGTGATGATGAAATGGTCTTTTTGCTTTTAAGCACTGCAACTAAGCTACGCTCATATTAGGTTCATATTAGTGTCAGTTCCAGATATTTTCATTAATGGATATTTTCTTTAATATCAGCATTTTTATAGTCAGCGTGTTGCTTTTAAGCTCCTGCGCTCTGCTACGGGCAGGATGAGCTGTTCTGTCGCCATCTTGACACTCATTAGTTTGGGCTGCCACCATGACAACGGAGCTCTGATTGGTCAGCCTGATATTAACGCATCCGAGCAACGTAGAAATTAGAACAGGCTCCGATTAAAAGTTTTACGCAGCGTTGCAGTCCGCCAGTTTTGGACTCGGTGTGAAGGACGTGTGTTGTTTTTCAAAACTTGACATGCATTTTTTCCGTCCATAAAAGCGGACTCGGTGTGAAAAAGCCTTAACGTACATTAGCACATTATCAGCATTTAGCAGATGTTAGTCGGGATTCCTTTTATTACAGGTAATGCCCATCCATTCAACGTTTGTCGCTTTATTCGCTGAGGTCTTATAAATTATAATAAATTATAATAGGAAATAAAAGTCTGTCTTTAAACTCCAGACATTGCATCCCTAAACAGCTGCGGATCCACGGACTGAGGCGGGAGTTAGAGTTCGAGAGCACTTGTCCGTCATGCACTTGAAAGCTCACCATCTTAAAGGTCATGTAGTCACTTTCTTGTTAGCTCACAGAGTGACTAGAGACTGTCCTATTGATGTTCCAATTCGGTTGATGTGTTTAGAGACATTTCTGTAAGTTACTTTTGTTTGCGTCTATGACTTTCCGCTACTTATTTGAAACAAGATGTCCCAAAATTGGGAGTGTGTGCACGTTCCTTTATAATTAGCATACAATTATCATAATCCACACCCACAAATAACAAACTACAACCATATTGGACTGAGGAACACAGCAAAAATCCTCCAAAATATCTTACTGAATGAAGTGAATTGAAATCTGCACCTTTTCTTTTCGAGTGTCCACAGTGGTGTTTCGGATCCGAAAAAAAGCAACTTGACAGCAAATGACATGTACGCTAAATCTATGATCATACAATATTTACATTTTACATTTACAGCATTTAGCAGACGCCCTTATCCAGAGCGACTTACAATTGGTACAATAATTACAATCCAAGCAATTGTGGGTTAAGGGCCTTGCTCAAGGACCCAACAGTGGCAGCTTGGCAGAGGTGGGATTTGAACCCTGGACCTTCTGGTCTAGAGTCCAGTACCTTAACCACTAGGCTACCACAGTCAATATTCTAGCCCTTATGTTTTCTTACAGATCAGCCAACGATCTCTTTTGGCAATTCATGGACTATGTAGCCTAAACCTCCTGGGATGATGCGGCTCACAGAGCTGGGGAAATCCTGATCTGTCAGCGATCTCCCTCTGGAATGTTCCAGCAAGCAAAAATCTGGTCAGCACTTGTACAGGTACAGGAAGAGCATGGGATCTGCTGGACTCTAATAATACACTAATAAATCTCTATGATCTCTAAAGACGCGATCTCACAACACCGCAAGATCGGACATTTCCACTGGTGAGCATTACACACCCTAAACTCTGTTCTAGTTCTAATTAACGCATTGCCGTAACAAAATAATTTAGCAAACAACTGTTTCCAGTACTGGCTTATGGGAAGAGTGCTTGCTGAGTGTAATTTCGTTTACTTTTATTTGATATGTATTATATAAGTCTTTAGTCAGAACTTGAAATCTAGTGCAGTCATGTCTAATGACACTTTTGGTTACATTAACATTTACAGCATTTAGGAGACACCCTTATCCAGAGCGACTTACAATTGGTACAGTCTTACAATACAAGCAATTGTGGGTTAAGGGTCTTGCTCAAGGACCCAACAGTGGCAGCTTGGCAGAGGTGGGATCTTCTGGTCCAGAGTCCAGTACCTTAACCTCTAGGCTACCACAGTCCAGTATGACACATTACGCACACTTTTAACATTTTGGGACCACGAGCGTTATCGTGAAAGCCTTTACGAAAAAATGAATGGTTTTTAATTTATGGTAATGGTGTCTATGGTAATATCTGGCCAACGTCCATTTGAACATCCAGAACGTAATGCAGTCGTTACGTGGTGCATACCTGTAGTACAGAGTCTTAACTACTGAGACACCAAAAGCTCTTTCACTCTTCTTTAGAATTCCTTTCTGAGGGAATAAATACATTTTTGTATGATGTAGCCTTGGATCCATTTAGAATACCTATCAGAGTCTTGCTGGTTCCTCTCCATTTGTGTGCGAGTGCTCCGTAGCTCCTCTCTCAGTCTTTCCAGACTCTCCCTCAGCCTTCCATTGGCATCAATCAGCTCCCTCTCCGAGTGGGACAGAGTGCCAATCTGCAAATTTAGTTCTGTGTTTTGCTGATGGATTAAACAGAGCAGTCAGTAATTTAGTCAATTATAATTATTGCCAGTAACAACACTGAACTAATCATAAAAATGGCCAAATATTTATTTGAGATCATTTACAGAGGTTCTGTACATACTCGTCTCAGCTCTGTATTCTCCGTCTTCTGTCTTGCCAGCTCCTCCAGCTGCAGGTCCTGCTGCTGCAGATTAGCTCTGAGACACAAAGGACACAACGTAATCTACAGACATTCTTGAGGAACATTTCCATACAACAGATAAGAGAGTCTTGACGGTTGCTGTCTTGGAGTTTGCTTACCATTGCTTATCATTGTAGGGGCCTTACAAAAGTAATTAAAATAAAATACACTTGATAAAATCTGAATACGCAGTAGAAGCAAGAGTTACTTGACATTCTGAAGGTCTCTGAGGGCAACCTCTTCTGCAAGCTGAGCAGCACGGAGACGATCCGCAAGCTCTTCCATCTTTGAATTTCCTGTTGCCTCCTGCAAAGCCCCCTGCTGCTCCAGCTCAAAGAGACGATTTTCTAGTTCCAACCTGAACATACACCATAAACTAAAAGTTCTTAACCAGCAAACGGAGGTTTAAAATTGCGGATAAAATGCTCTATTGTAGCTTCACCATATCTTAAATAGCTGAGAAAAAAAAACGCTCCTTTTTCATTTCTGAAGAATAACAATTCAAAATACTGTGTACTTTTCTTGAAATAAAACTGCAAAAAAATTATTTAGAATTAGGAGTCTCACTGACAGGGGCATCACCAGACCCACTACACTGGGGCATGTGCCTTGTCCTACTAAAATCACAGCAATAAAAAGTCAATTTTATCCTGGATTTGTGAGCAACACTACAGGATACACCACGCAAATTCACTAGAGCTACTACATTTCCCATAACGCCCAATCACCTTTACAAATGCATGAGTGGCAAGTTTCTTTCGTTTATTTTTATTTTTTTGCATAGATTAATGAGCATCTGCAAATGTTTAAAAGAAAATTAGCCACGCTGCAGGCAAGGTAGTGATAGCTTTAGAATTTTCTATACTTCTGCATAAATATGACCTAAAACATCATCAGATTTTCACACAAGTCCTAAAAGTAGATAACGAGAATGAGACAAAAATATTATACTTGGTCATTTATTTATTGAAGAAAATGATCCAATATTACATATTAGTGAGTGGCAAAAGTATGTGAGACCTTTGCTTTTTCAGTCTCTGGTGTGACCCCCTGTGCAGCAATAACTGCAGCTAAATGTTTTCCTGTAACTGTTGATCAGTCCTGCACACCGGCTTGGAGGAATTTTAGCCCATTCCTCCGTACAGAAACAGCTTCAGCTCTGGGATGTTGGTGGTTTCCTCACATTAGCTGCTCGCTTCAGGTCCTTCCACAACATTTCCATTGGATTAAGGTCAGGACTTTGACTTGACCATTCCAAAACATGAACTTTATTCTTCTGTAACCATTCTTTGGTAGAACGGCTTGTGTGCTTAGGGTCGTGTGTCTTGCTTGCAATGACCCACCTTCTCCTGAGAATCAGATTCATGGACAGATTTGTCCTGACTTTTTCCTTTAGAATTCTATGATATAATTCAGAATTGCATGTTCCATCAATGATGGCAAGCTGTCCTGCCCAGATGCAGCAAAAACAGGCCCAAACAATGATACTACCACCATCATGTTTTCACAAATGGGATAAGGTTCTTATGCTTGGAATGCAGTGTTTTTTTTGGGTAGAGGCCTTTCTCCAAACATAACGCTCTCCTTTTAAACCAAAAATTTTGGTCTCATCCGTCCACAAAACATTTTCCAATAGCCTTCTGGCTCGTCCAACGTGATCTTTAGCAAACTGCGGACGAGCAGCAATGTTCTCTTTTTGGAGAGCAGTGGCTTTCTCTCTCCTTCAACCCTGCCATGCACACCATTGTTGTTCAGTGTTCTTCTGATGGTGGACTCATGAACATTAACATTAGCCAATGTGAGAGAGGCCCTTCAGTTGCTTAGAAGTTACCCTGAGGTCCTTTGTGACCTCACCAACTATTACACACCTTGCTCTTGGAGTGAATCTTTGTTGGTCGACCACTCCTGGGGAGGGTAACCAATGGCCTTGAATTTTCCTCCATTTGTACACAATATGTCTGACTGTGGATTGGTGGAGTCCAAACTCTTTAGAGATGGTTTTTGTAACCTTTTCCCAGCCTGATGAGCATCAACAACTTTTTTTCTGAGCTCCTCAGAAATCTCCTTTGTTCGTGCCATGATACACTTCCACACAACATGTGTTTGTGAAGAGCAGACTTTTAATAGATCCCTGTTCTTTAAATACAACAGGGTGGCGCCCACTCACACACTGATTGTCATCCCACTGATTGAAAACACCTGCTCTCGAATTTCACCTTCAAATTAACTGCTAATCCTAGAGGTTCACATACTTTTTGCCACTCACTAATATGTAAATATTGGATCATTTTCCTCAATAAATAAAAGACCAAGTATAATATTTTTGTCTCATTTGTTTAACTGGGTTTCTCCTTTATCTACTTTAGGACTTGTGTGAAAATTCTATGATGTTTTAGGTCATATTTATGCAGAACTACAGAAAATTCTAAAAGGGTTCACAAACTTTTCAAGCACCACTGTAGTTATAATGTTTTGGTTAGCCATTTAGAACTGTATAAGCTACCAAATACATATCAGACCATTAAAGCAAAGGCATTCATTAAATCAGCAAAAACACAAGTTTACATTAGCATAAACAAAATTAACTTTAGTGTTAATTTGTTCTTCATTAATCATCTATATGATAACACATAGTGGTGTGAAAAGTGTTGCCCCCTTCCTGAGTCCCTAAATTTTTTGCATGTTTGTCACACAAGGTTGTTTGCAGAAACATCAAAACCAATTTAAATATTACTCAAAGATGCACAAATGCAGTTTTTAAATGAAGTTGTTTATTATTAAGGGAGAAAAAAAAAATCCAAACCTACATGGCCCTGTGTGAAAAAGTGATTGCCCCCCTTGTTAAAAAACATAACATAACTATGGTTTTATCACACTGAGGTCACACTGTCTCTAGCCACACCCAGGCCTGATTATTTGCCACAGCTGTTTCTCAATCAGGACATCACTTTAAATAGGACCTGCCTGACAAAGTGAAGTACACCAAAGGATCCTTAAAAAGCTACACATCATGCCGAGATCCAAAGAAAATTTAGAACAATTGAGAAAGAAAGTAACTGAGATCTATCAGTCTGGAAAGGGTTATAAAGCCATTTCTAAAGCTTTGGGACTCCACACTGAGAGCCATTATCCATGAATGGTGAAGACATGGAACAGTGCTGAACCTTCTAGGAGTGGCCGGCCGACCAAAAATTACCCCAAGAGCGCAGCAATGACTCATCCAAGAAGTCACAAAAATACCCCACAACACAACATCCAAAGAACTGCAGGTCTCACTTGCCTCAGTTAAGGGTCAGTGTTCATGCCTCCACCATAAGACAGAGACTCGGCAAAAAAAATGGCCTGCATGGCAGAGTTCCAAGACCAAAACCACTGCTGAGCCAAAAATAACTTTTAAAGCTCGTCTCAATTTTTCCAGAACCCATCTTGATGATCCCCAAGACTTTTGGGAAAACATTCTGTGGACTGATGAGACAAAAGTTGAACTCTTTGGAAGGTGTGTGTCCCATTACATCTGGCGTAAAAGTAAAAACAAACATTTCAGAAAAAGAAACATTATATAGCAGCAGTTAAAATATGGTGGTGGTACTGTGATGGTCTGGGGCTGCTTTGCTGCTTTCAGACCCTGGAAGACTTTGCTGTGATAATGGAACTAATGAATTTCTGCTGTCTACCAAAAAATCCGGAAGGAGAATGTCCGGCCATCCGTTGGTGACCTCAAGCTGAAATGAACTTGGGTTCTGCAGCAGGACAATGCTCCAAAACACATCAGCAAGTCCACCTCTGAATGGCTGAAGCAAAACAAAATGAAGACTTTGGGGAGTGGCCCCTAGTCAAAGTCCTGACCTGAATCCTATTGAGATGCTGTGGCATGACCTTAAAAAGGCTGTTCATGCTCAAAAACCCTCCAATGTGGCTGATAAATTACAACAATTCTGCAAAGAGGAGTGGCCAAAATTCCTCCATAACGCTGTAAAAGACTCATTGCAAGTTATTACAACAAACGCTTGGTTGCAGTTGTTGCTGCTAAGGGTGGCCCAACCAGTTATTTAGTTTTAGGGGGCAATCACTTTTTCACACAGGGCCCATGTAGGTTTGGATTTTTTTTTCTAAACACTTTTTCACACCACTGTATATATAAAATGGTACATATATTGTATGCACGTTTGGGGCCCTCTACCACTGATGGCAAGCAGGGGGGGGGTAGCATTACAGCTTTTGCGCCTTTAAATTCCTGTCCTGGCCCATAACGACAAGTAGTCTAGAGAAGTCCTTGTTCACTGAGAACAAGATGTGCATTTGCACACCCTCTGGTGTGTTAAAAAAATGCATATAGATGACATAAACAAAGAACGCATAATACAACTGGAGTTGATGTACTTTTCTTTTTGCATCGTGCACGTTACACACTTCTAGTTAAATGGCGTTAGTTATTTTTTAAGGAAATTAGAATGAGGCAGTTAGGATTCCTCCTCCTAATTGGATGTTTTTTCATGACGTGCTTACTTAGTAAAACCAGTTAAACCATGCTCCTTCCTCTCTTTGTTCTATTGCCTGGTTACAGAACCGGTAAAATATTTTTTTGAACTGTGGAAGAAAGAAGAAAAAAAAAAACACAAAAACTTACTTCTCCTCTTGAATGGCAGCACCACTTTTTGCATCTCTTCTTCTCTAACACCCTGCACCCCCCTTCGCACCATGTCCTGTTCTTTCTCTGACAACAGCTCTTTAGTCCTTTCCAAAGACACTTTCAAAAACATCAAGATCAGCCTGCAGGCCTGAGAAAGCACGTGAAATAGAGCGGACGAGTAAGCAATAGAGTCGGGGTGCTAGACAAGATCAGAGTCTAGCACATTTTGGCAATTTAATAGTTAAAATAATCACTGAAAGCAATTTTGAAGCGTACTCTCCACTTGGGTTTGAAGTGTGTCTCGTTCCCCTCTCCACTTCTCCTCGAGCTTTCAAACACTCCAGCTTCATATTAGTCAGCTCCAACTTATGGGCATGCCTTATTTCTTCAATCTATCTACTTTGTAATTTTAGGGATAAAATGTGTAACACAGCATGTCACACAATAAGAATGAAAACAGAGTCATGAGGATATTAGTCTAACAGCACATGGAGCCCACCTGATTGTTGAGCGTATTGATTTCCCTCTCAGCCTTGTGCAGTTTGCCATGAGCAGCAACCGTGTTCGTGTTCCTGGCTCGATCGCAGCTCTTTCTCCACCCGGTCTAAGATGCGAGCTGCAGGGACTGCTTTTCCGACCTGCATGAAGCCCAAATACCTCTCATCAATAACTCACATTTAAGTTTTTAAATATTATTACCGAATTGATTTTTGTAGCTGTATAAGCAACAGCCCCAAGCCAATTTCCTACACCCCCAACCCCCGTTCTGATTCAAAACATCCCGTCTGTTCAATTTAATGGCCAAATGTCTTTAACAATTAAAATAGGAAATAAAATATGTCTTATATACATCTAATTCACGTCTGAATGACAGAAAACTAGTCAAGTGGAACCTCGGAATACAAACGCGTTTTCATTCGACCAAATCAGACATTGACCGGTCTATTTTTTTGTCCCCAAATTTGAACAAAAACTTGTACGCGCATGTCTCAGCCTCAGGGTGTGTCCAAAATTGACTCGGTTACTCATTCACTGATAAACACATAGACCGTTCTATGAAGAACACCTTCATTCACACTCATTTACACTATTTCAGACAGACCCAGTGATAAGACCTGCCGATAACATGTTTTCATCCTACATTGTGGTTAGCATACACTACCCTAAATTAATCATGGCCTCTACAGAAGGTAGAGGGTCAGAACCCTTTAGTCCTCTCCTTCCAAGCACTAACCTTTCCATCTCGCCTCCTCTCCTGCCAGTTTCAGTATGCAATCAGCTCACCTCATGACAGTTAAGATGCTGTTGATTATAATTTATAATTTGTTTTGACTTCATTTTGGATGTGGCATGGTGGCGCAGTGGTTAGTGGTTAGCATAGTGAATTCGTACAATTATAGGCATAAAAAAATCATTTGAAGGAACGGATTAATACTATTTACATTATTTCGTAAGGGGAAATTAGATTCTGAGTTCGAATGGTCTAACAGAGCCAATTAAGTTCAATTTCCGAGGTTCCACTGTACAGGCGAACTCTTGTGACACCTGCTGTTAGAAAGAGAATTGCAGTCTTGAAAGGCATAAAAAAATATGGTGAGTCATACACGAGTGCGCCATGTAACAAAGATAGGATAGGCTACTGCGCACGAGCACCGAGTGCATTCAGCATATTCTGGAGCCTTTGAAAGCTTTGAAAGTTATGTCGGAAATCGGTTGCCACTAAAGCTCGACAACTTCACCACCTGTGAACTAACCAGCATGCAGAATATGAAGATAATAACAACCTTCAGGAGTCAGCTGTCCACAACTGGCTTAAACCAGCCAAGGTACCGGCATAAAAACACTCAGCAAACCTTAGCTTAATCATTCTGCAAAAAATGTCTTATGACAAGGAAAAGCAACAGATGCCAAAACAAATGCTGTCTCCAATTACATTGCAAAATTCAGGCAGTTAAGGGAGATGGGTTCAAACAACTTTGGAATAAGTTAGACTCAAGAGCTACACTGACAAAGTATTGTCTATAGTGGGGTAAAAAAGTATTTAGTCAGCCACTGATTGAGCAAGTTCTCCTACTTAGAAAGATGAGAGAGGTCTGTATTTTCATCATAGCTACAACTTCAACTATGAGAGACCAAAATGAAGAAAAAAAATCCAGGAAATTACATTGTAGGATTTTTAAAGAATTTAATTGTAAATTATGTGGAAAATAAGTATTTGGTCACCCACAAACAAAGCAAGATTTCTGACCTCTCCACAGTCCTGTAACAACTTATTTTAAGAAGCTCTTCTGTCCTCCACTCATTACCTGTATTTAATGGCACCTGTTCAACCTCGTTATCTGTATAAAAGACACCTGTCCACAGCCTCAAACAGTCAGACTCCAAACACAACCATGGCCAAGAGCAAAGAGAAACTTGCACATCAGTGGCTGGACAAATACTTTTTTACCCCACTGTATGTTATCATTATTGATAAAATCCCATAAAATATCAAGA
Source organism: Ancistrus triradiatus (assembly GCA_025084515.1). NCBI lineage: Eukaryota > Metazoa > Chordata > Actinopteri > Siluriformes > Loricariidae > Ancistrus > Ancistrus triradiatus. Next base: position 134,514 of record JAJAGP010001527.1, read on the forward strand.
TTAACTTTTTTTTTTACAATATTGCACCACCCCTATAATGTGCAAAGTATCTCTAAAACTACTATGTGACTATGGTAATGTCCATGTTTTTTTAGTCACATCTGTTTCATAGAACGTAATGTATACCTGTACATGCATGTTAAGTACATTATGAAAACTGAGACAAAGGATTATACAAAAGCCCTTATAATAGCTACATATTTAACACTTAAGAGAACTTGCCTCCAAGGCCTTGAGTGCAGCCTGGGATTCAGCTAGCTGGCGGAGCTGGATGCGCTGAGTGGCTTTCAGCCTGCCGCTCCTGTGCTGTCCTTTTGGGCGCGAAGCTCAGCCACTTCAGCCTCAAGACCACGGAAGCCGCTGGTTGCAGCTGTGTCTTTTCCCTCAGCAGTGCTTCCACACAACGCTTCCCATCCCGTGCAGGGTCTCCATTCTGCAGCTGCGTACTCAGCTCTTCCTTTTCCCTCTCCAGACGGGTCAGCTGAACATGATAAGAGACATATCCGCAAATGGAATAAACAGTCCATGGCAATTCATAGTTCGTCTAAGCTGGATGACCATAGATACATGATTTATGACTACAACATGTAAATAAATAAGGCAATGGTTAAACGCAACTATATACAATGCATACACGAAGTATGTTTGTACAAGAAACTTTACGTCAGCACTGTAACGCATCTTCCTCTCCTCCAGGATGCGCTCGTGCTCAACTTGTTGGTGATCATACTCCTGATTTTAGAATGGTTTGTTGATTTCGTTCTTTAGCGCAGCTTGTTTGTATTCAGACCTGTACTTCTCAGCCTCAGCCTCCTAAATCAGAAAGCAAAGACACATGAATGATAATGAGCCCGACAAAACTGACTTAAGCGTATTTTACTCTCCTACTTACAAAGATGAGAGAGGGTCCTGTAATTTTCATCATAGCTACACTTCAACTATGAGAGACAAAATGAAAAAACAAATCTAAGAAAATCACATTGTAGGATTTTTAAAGAATTTAATTGTAAATTATTGTGGAAAATAAGTATTTGGTCAATAACAAAAGTTCAAACTCAATACTTTGCAACATAACCTTTGTTGGCAATGAACAGAGGTCAAATGTTCTCTTCTGCAAGTCACCAGGTTTGGCACACACACTGGTAGCTGGTATTTTGGCCCATTCCCCCATGCAGATCTCCTCTAGAGCAGCTGATGTTTTTTGGGGGCAACAATGGACTTTCAACCTCCCCCTCCACAAATTTTCTATGGGGTTGAGGTCTGGAGACTGGCGTAGGCCACTCCAGGACCTTGCAAATGCTTTTTACGGAGCCACTCCTTCGTTGGCCTTGCCCGGGTGCGGTGGTGTTTGGGATCATTGTCATGTCTTGAAGACCCAGCAACGTTCCATCTTTCAATGCTCTCACGTGATGGAAGGAGGTTTGTTGGCTTAAAATCTCACGATACATGGCCCCGTTCATTCTTCCTTACCATGGATCAGTCGTCCTGTCCCCCTCTGCAGAAAAACAATCGCAAAGCATGATGTCTCCCACCACCATGCTTCACAGTAGGTATGGTGTTCTTGGGATGCAACTCAGCATTCTTCTTCCTCCTCCAACCACGAGTTGAGTTTTTAACCAAAAAAGTTTTCATCTGACCACAATGATATTCTCCCACTCCTCTTCTGGATCATCCATATGCTCTCTGCCAAACTTCAGACGGGTCTGGACATGTACTACTGGTTTTTAAGCAGGGGGACACTCCTGGCACATGCAGGATCTGAGCCCCTTGCAGCGTAGTGTGTTACTGATGGTAGCCTTTGTTTACTTTGGTCCCAGCTCTCTGCAAGGTCATTCATCAGGTCCCTCCCCTCCGTGTAGTTCTGGGATTTTTGCTCACACGTTCTCATGATCATTTTTGACCCCACGGGATGAGATCTTGGCGTGGAGCTCCAGATCGAGGGACATTATCAATGGTCTTTGTATGTCGTCTTTTCCATTTTCTTACAATTGCTCCCCACAGTTAATTTTATTCACACCAACCTGCTTGCCTATTGTAGATTCACTTTCTTCCCAGGCCTGGTCTACAATTTTCTTTTCCTGGTGTCCTTCAACAGCTCTTTGGTCTTGGCCATGGTTTGAGTTTGGAGTCTGACTGTTTGAGGCTGGTGGACAAGTGTCTTTTATACAGATAACGAGGTCAAACAGGTGCCATTAATACAGGTAACGAGTGGAGGACAGAAGAGCTTCTTAAAGAAGAAGTTACAGGTCTGTGGGGAGCCAGAATTAAATCTTGCTTGTTTTGTGGCTGACCAAATACTTATTTTCCACCATAATTTACAATTGAATTCTTTTAAAAAATGCTACAATGTGACTTCCTGGATTTTTTTTTTTTTTTTTCTCATTTTGTCTCTCATAGTTGACGTGTAGCTATGATGAAAATTACAGACCTCTCTCATCTTTCTAAGTAGGAGACTTGCACAATCAGTGGCTGACTAAATACGTTTTTTGCCCCACTGTAAAAATTTATGGCAAGAACTTCTATAACTGATATGTTCTATTGATTAAAGCTCTTCAGAAATCTTAGTTTCTGACATTAATAATGAGTGCTTCATACTAATAATCCTAAAACCGGTCTTACCTCCTCGAGCTTACTGAAGTGTTCTCTGATAGGAGCTTTCCATCTCTTGCTGCAACTGGGCTTTTACAACAGCTCCAGTCGCTGAGGGGTCATGACCTACAAACAGGAAATACACACTTAAACACAGAATAAACCCATATTATTTAAGGTGCCACCAAGCAATATCACTGATTTTGTTGACATTTGACAGCAGTAACAAGCACAGATACCAAATCTCTCCACCTTAAATATAATTGATGTACCTGCAGTTTAAACTCCTCAAGCTCCCTAGTCTTATCCAAAAGCTCTCCTCTCAGCTCTGCCAGCAGCAGCTGTAACTTCTCCTGTGCAGTCGCTTCTCAGTAAGATCCTTTTTTCAGCTCAACTCTGAGCACGTGTATATTCATCCTGAAGCCTTTTTAACAAAACATACACCATACTCAATAAAGAAAACACTACATTTAAATTGAACATATCTAAGCAAGTATGAACAAACCACATAACGGTATTGTAGATTAGCAGATTTTACTTTCACTGCATTAATGAATACACTTTACTTGTCACCAGTTTATTTCTGGATATGCCTCATACTACAATTATGTATATATTTAATAAACAATAATACTAATAAGTATTTAGCAAGCACACACACATTTCAACATGGGTAAAAGTTACATACAAAATTAGGACATTATTAATGACATGATGTGCCTTTTCAAGGACAAGATAACCACTGCTTTAAGTGGAATACTGATTTAGGAACAGCTGGATATATATATATTTTTTTCTCAAGCTAAAGAGATAAAATAATAAAATAAAACATCTACAAATGATGTACAAGCTAGTGCTGACTTTTCAGATTGCATCAGTTTTCTTTTCCAATATAAACCCATCACCCCAAATGGTGCCCAGATCCGTGCAAGTATTCGCTGAATGATCAGTAACGCACATACTCATTTGTAGAGCACGAGCTTTGGTAAAATCCACTATCATCTCCTTGATTTGAGACATGTTCGTTTATGTGCCTCAAATGTCACACCACACTATATATTTGTGCAGAACTGGGCCATGCTCTTGCTTTCCACAAGAGGTGAGACAGCAGAACAATATCACCAGTAAGATTTATAATACAGTTATTATATAGGTAACATTTTCAGAGGTACTCCTGCAGTCATCAGGGTACATGATTAATAGAGGGGATAGTACACACAATTAAAGATTTGATTTTTGTTAAGAAATACACTGTGATCTCAAGATTTAAAAAGGCATCAATCCAAAGAACTCCCATCATACCTTGTGTGCTCAGCCTTCAGCGTCTGGTAGTTGGTTTTGTGATGCTCGCATCGCATCCTTTCGTCGATGAGCATGTTCTGCAGCATGTCCGAGCTGCCAAGCCCCACAGATCCTCCTAACATGACTTTGGCTGTCCCACTTCCACACGCTTCCATGTTTGGAAATCCATCCGAAGACTGACCCTTTGCAGTATCATCCATCTTTTTGCCAACACACAAAAACGATAAGACAATAAACCTTCTGCACAACACCTGACCTTCTGAAGGCAAACTCAATCAAGCTACAGGTTCTTTACAGTGTCTTCCCTCAAGCCTTGTTTTACAGAATGAAAGAGAAAGCCTAATCAGGAATGAGCACAAAAGATGTCAATTAGGCCGTAGGCGTCTCAAGTGATTGCTCTCTCAGCCTTTCACAGCTTGCACAGTGAAGTCTCAAGTGATTTCTCTTCAGTTTCTGTTGTGGAAACCAAACTCATTCTTAAGTAGCACTCAGGGGAAAAAGTGCATGTTGTCTGGGAAACTACTGCAGAACCTAACGCTTGCTGGCAGTGACAGCCAGTGTATAGCGTTGTTTTGGCATTTCATAAGTTTGCTGAAGAACAACAGTTTCCCTAAACAAAGCTGATTGACTAGCATTAATTGAACTTAAATAGGAGCCGTTGCTCAGAGTTTCATTAGTCAGCTGCCTTCATGTGCTAGTCAGAAGATCCCATTTCCCACTGGTGAAGTCATAATTACATATACTTTCATTTCATATACTGTTCTAACTTATATTTTGCACACCGTTCTAGCAGTCGAGGTACAGTGGGGCAAAATAGTATTTAGTCAGCCACTAATTGTGCAAGTTCTCCTACTTAGAAACATGAGAGAGGTCTGTAAGTTTCATCATAGGTACACTTCAGCTATGAGAGACAAAATGAGAAAGAAAATCCAAAAAAATCACATTGTAGGATGTTTAAAGAATTTAATTGTAAATCATGGTGGAAAGTGGAAAGTATTTGGTCACCCACAAGCAAGCAAGATTTTTGGCTCTCACAGATCTGTAACTTCATCTTTAAGAAGCTCTTCTGTCCTCCACTCGTTACCTGTATTAATGGCACCTGATTGACCTCGTTATCTGTATAAAAGACACCTGTCCACAGCCTCAAACAGTCAGACTCCAAACTCAACCATGGCCAAGACCAAAGAGCTGTCGAAGGACACCAGGAAGAAAATTGTAGACCTGCACAGGCTGGGAAGAGTGAATCTACAATAGGCAAGCAGGTTGGTTGTGAATAAATCAACTGTGAGAGCAATTGTAGACATACAAGAACCATTGATAATCTCCCTCGATCTGGGGCTCCATGCAAGATCCTCATGCCGTGGCATTGAGAACATAATGGAACATGGCTGGGTCTTCCAGCATGACAATGATCCCCAAACACACCACTCAAGGCAATAAAGGAGTGGCTCCGGAAAAGCATTTCAAGGTCCTGGAGTGGCCTCTAGCCACGTCTCCAGACCTCAACCCCATAGAAAAATTTGTGGAGGAGTTGAAAGTCCGTGTGCCCCAAAACATCACTGTTCTAGAGGAGATCTGCATGGAGGAATGGGCCAAAAATACACCAGCCTACAGTGTGTGCCAAACCTGGTGAAGACTTACAGGAAACGTTTGACCTCTGTCATTGCCAACAAAGCTTATGTTACAAAGTATTGAGTTGAAATAAAAATTTATTGACCAAATACTTATTTTTCCACCATGATTTACAATTAAATTCTTAAAAATCCTACACCGTGATTTCCTGGATGTTTTTTTCTCATTTTGTCTCTCATAGTTGAAGTGTACCTATGATGAAAATTACAGACCTCTCTCATCTTTCTAAGTAGGAGACCTGCACAATCAGTGGCTGACTAAATACTTTTTATACAGAATATGCAATGCATGCTTTCATTGTTCTGTTACTTATTGTTATATTCTTATTTTTATATTTCCTTATTTTATTTTTAACACTGGAGTTGTGCAATGTTAGTGATGTGTAGCATTCTATTTTTTCAATTCAATTTCCCACCAGGATTAATAAGTTCTATCTCTATCTTATCTCTCTATCTAGGTATCTATCACTCCACTGACACATTGCCAAGTAAGGACCAGCTTTATGCACACAAACATGTAACATATACAAATAACAGAACAACACTAATAAATAACTAAAGTCTATTCCTTCTTGCTAGTGTTACAGAAACCTTATTCCTTTTGAAGCACATTGTTAGAACAGGGCAGGGAACTGTTGCATAGCAACAACTCATTTGTTGTGGACCTACTGCTTGGTGGAAGGCAGTGTCAGCATTAAAGCATATTCAGTATGAAATTTAGGGCTTTTATTAATTTATTTTGCATGTTTATTTTGTTGCAAAAAAACCCTGTTGTATAAAGCTAACAGAAAACAAGAGGGAGTATGTTATCGCTGTTATCGCAAACAACATCACAGTTGGATTCATCTATGGTGACCAAATCACAGCTATGATGTTATTCACAATAACATGCTCCCTCCCGTGTTTTCCTAATTAATTTAACACTATGTTCACTCACTGTGCACTGTACTACACACATCTACCATATTGCTCCATCTTGTAGATGAAAGCCAGAGACAGCAGCTCATCTGTTGTTGCAGTTTGTTTGTCATCCTCTAATCCTTCATCAGTGCTCACAGGATGCTCATGGCTTGACATTTTTGGGTGGTTGACTTTATTCAGTCCCTGCAGTGACAGTGAAATGTTTAAAAACTCCATCAGCACTGCTGTGTCTGATCCACTCATACCAGTACAACACACCAACACCACCATGTCAGTGCAGTGCAGAGAACGATCCACCACCCAAAAGTACCTGATCTGTGGATGTCTTGTGGGGGTCCTGACCATTACAGAACAGAGTAAAGAGGATTAACAAAGTACTTAGAAAAACAGGTGGCCTACAGTCTGTAATTATAGAACTACACAAGTACACTATATTGTAAGTGGAACAGACAAAGATGGACTGAGTGTAGAAACAGGAGATGTACCTAATTAATTGGTCAGTGAGTGTACACATTATATTATTATTACGTAATGTAAATAAACTCGTTTTGTGCATATGCGGTCCTTTAGATAAACCCTAAAACTTCTTCCCTGATGCTTTTACTGCTCATAGGCGAGCGTTCAGAACTCTCCACCCAAACAGGTACGAGGACCGGCGTTCGTTGGTGGAAAACAAAGATAAAAGACAGTTACAAACACGGTCACAAAGGTATGCATTGTCCTGACACACCAATGCAGCAGCTCTCTGCGAATGTAAGGCACACCGTGAAGGAAACACCCTACGATAAACTTCCCTACACACTTTAATGGGTGCGTATTGATTTGAATATTATAAACAAAAAACTGTGATCAAGATCTGTGCAAAACACCGTGAACTTATGGTACGCTGACCAACGGATGTTTTTGGGACAGGGATAAACATAAACAAGTTGTGAACAAATCTGTAAGAAACGGAATAAGCCATTACTGAAGTCCTGTTGCACCAACAATAACTTAACTCAAATTAATAAGTGTTACCTCATAGCAACGAAATGCAGACAGGCTCCCATTTTCCCATGTTTAAAATGGCCGCCGATTGCAAGAGCTTCAAAATAAAGGTCTTACTAAAAAGACGGTGTTTGTAGAAACCCGCATGTTAACAATGTTAATATATATGCAGGTGCAACTCAACAAGCACAAAACGTACTTATCAGGAACTGAAGATGAAACACAAAATATAGTTCAAACAGGTAAGGTATAATATCATTACATGCAATTGTGATGCTGTTTAGCCTACCCTAGCTAATTAAATCAAGTCAAGTCAAGTCAAGTCAGATTTATTTATATAGTGGTTTTACAATGGACCATTGTCTCAAAGCAGCTTTACAATTTTAAATTATCTCCTAATATCTACGTCCAATCCCAAATTGAGCAAGCCTAGGGCGACAGTGGCAATAAAAAACTCCCTAAGTGTTATGAGGGAGAAACCTTAGGAGGAACAAGACTCAAAAAGGGACCCAATCCTCCTTGGGCGGCGTAGAAGATAAATCTAAAAATGAAACTGAAGTCATGAAGTCATAGTTCAAATAAAATGTAAAATATGCACATTGGTATTAAATAGTCCGATACACAGAGTCACTCTAGGATCCTGAGTCTAAGCAGGAAAGTCGTTGGTGCCACTTCGTCCCCACATAACCGGAGGAGGGTGAGGGTGAGGGTTAACCTCTGTGAATATCATTCAGTAAATTGTTCTGTCATTGCAACACTCCCAGTATTTCATATTGTCTTTCGTATTTTCATAAAGAAACACCTAAATGTCTTTACTGTATACATGTAAGTCTCCAAATTTGTGTTAACTGGAAATGTTCAAATTTGACCTCCATTATAGCCAATAGAAAAAGGCACCACCAACTCTCACAGAGATGGCCCTCATTCAAAACACTGGGTGACCTGTTGCTGAAGGCATGCCTTGAAGAAGCTCATCTGACCCAGTCACCCCCCAGGACCCAACGGCCTACATAAGAGGGTAGTCATTCAAATTAAGGATATACATTTTAAAATATATATTTATGTACCTTAATTTTTACATAATTTGTACACTGTGGGATCAGTGACGCCCACCCATCCATTACTAGACACAACTTGACAATGATGATGTAATTTGTCTGGTGTAGCCATAACAGACTTCCTTGCAGGTGTAAGTACTTTTAATACTCCACAGATTGATCATAATGGGTTAGAACACAAAAATTGTTCATTTTTATTGCAGGAAAGTAATGAGGTAACTTTGTAAGCTGCCACAGAGAGGGAAGATATAGAGAGGCCTACTGGGGTTTACACCTGAAAATAACATCTAACAGTTGCTCATACAGAGTGATGCTGGAAATTACAATGGGGAAGAGGGTCCATCCACCTCCACAGCACAATGCATCTCAGTAAGATGTTGTTCAGAATCGGCCCATGACGTAGACCTGGCACTGTAATATTCAATGCCATTTTTTGTGTTCCTGTAGCTCCCTGTGAAAGGTGTACTTTTAGAAACAAATGGAAAAATCTAATTTAGAAATGGACCACATAAGGCCGCAGATATAACAGACAATCATGGAAATACAACTGCTGGAACACCAGTTAAAAGTGGATGAGGTGCCCACAGGTGGATGATTTTACTCGTTTGAACAATATAAATAATATTAACCTCTGTACTGCATTTGTACTTGCAGGAAATAAAGAAGACTTCATAAGAATAGAGGCATATTGCTTTTTTTGACACTGGGGAGGTGATAGGCTTATCAGAAATGATGGTAGCAGATTGTGTCTCTCACTGCTCTTCCATCTCGTGCATCAGCGATGTGGTCAGGATTTATATCAGGATTGGTCACTGGATGAGTGGAACATTGTCTGATCACCAGCCACTGAGATCCCCAATGGTCATCTCTACCCTGTCCTGCAGTGAGCCAAGTTATAACATTGCTCAGGATCAGGGCATGGGGTCAGCAAATAGGGCTGGCAGGGGAACCTTCTGTCTGTAATCATCAAACTCTCCTGTGATAGATAATACAAGAATACAGTTTAAACGATCAGTTGCAAAAGGAACTAAATATTGATTATGAAAGGTTATGGTTATATGTACTGTATATACTCACCATGGGCAATCTAGCATGCAGTGTACAATTTGCAAGTCATGCATAGACCCAGGCCACTTTGCTTTCATGTTGCTGATGATGATGTGGGCTGTATCACATATGACCTTCACAGTGCAGAACAGTAATTAACTGCAGTGGCTGTATTGTGATTTGTATTTCCTTTGTAATGCAAAATTGCTATTATTTAGGCCTACCTGCACATTAATGCTGTGGGAAAACTTCCTATTCACTTAATCTCCTTCATTTAGCAAAGAGTGTCATCTATGCAGCCAGTCACCATTGGAAACCCTAAAATGATATTAATATTAAAATCATATTAACTGATTCAAGTCTCAAAGCTTCATACTAAATAAATTACTTGTTGCTTAGACCGATACCTGAAATTCTGTGGGATTCTTCTTTGATCAGGTTTGTGGCTCTGTGACTTGGGAACACCACAAAGGTTTATAGTAACCGTTTTAATGCAAGCGTCTCATTTCTGACAGCCCGACAGACGGTTGCTTTAGAAATATGCTCAGCAACACTGATTTTGTATAGAAACCCCCCCTTGGCAAAAACCTGGAGTGCAACACAAAGAATTTGCTCCGAACTCAGGCCATGTCCACGGTGTCATATGAGCAATTGAGAACGGAGAAGATTATTAATAGAAATGATAGACTGTGCTGAGAAACAGTAACGCTTACACAGATAATCATCAGGGAACAATGAAACATTAAAGCGGGGTCTGATCACCCTTTCCTGAAGGAGATTTCTCTGTATTATTTGTGTTTTGATGTGAGAAACTCAGGGTTAGTTGAAGTAAACCTGCCAGGAGGCAGCTTAGCTTCACGGACTATGTTGCTGGAGTAACTGACTCAGCTCACGAATCGCTAACCGCAAGTCAACTTTACTGCGGTGACTCACAAGTTACGCTGAACTTGCTTTGTGAAACCGAAAACCAAGAGTTTCTAAAAACTCTGAGTCAATTAACTCCAGTTTACTCCAATTAACTGGCCCATGTCCCAAACCTGGACCGAGGAACAATTTTTGGAGGCACTCAGGGTTGAGTTGGGTCTTCTTCCTGTCAAAGTACAGACGACATCACATCAGGGTTTCGCTCCAAAGACGTCGTTTCCAGGCTCCGTCTAGAAGACGTCATTTCTTGGTTTCGTCCAGCAGACGTCAACCACGGAGCCGGTCTAGGGGAAGCTCATCCCAGTGACCGTCCAGACGCCCGTCCAGAGGTCGCCAGTCCCAGAGACTGTCCAGAGGACACCTGACCAGAGGATGCCCATCCCAGAGGCTGTCCAGAGGATGCCCGACCAGAAGATGCCCCTCCCAGAGGCTGTCCAGAGGACACCTGACCAGAGGATGCCCATCCCAGAGGCTGTCGAGAGGACGCCCAACCAGAGGATGCCCTTCCCAGAGGCTGTCCAGAGGATGCCCAACCAGAGGATTCCCCTCCCAGAGGCTGTCCAAAGGACGCCCGACCAGAGGATGCCCGTCCCAGGTATCGTCCGCACTGTGCCGTGCTGAGGACGTCTGCTCTTGCTCTTAGGAGTCCTGTCTCCGAGGCCTGATTCGTGCCCTCCTTCCGGCCTCCCACCAGCCACCCGTGTCAGGTACGGTTGCCCGGATCTTCAGGGGCACGACAGCGACCCCGATCGCCAGCAATCCAACTGTGACACTGATCACTAGCAGCACGAAAGGTACCAGAACCCTCCCAGGTATCGTCCTGGAAGAAAATCTCCTGAGGCCTCTGTGCCTTTCAGTGGTCATTGTTGGAGTTTTAGCTCCGTCTTGGACTCCTTGGGGGGGTAATGTCACACCACGCGGTCTTACCGTGACCTATGCGACTCCAATGAGTCAGTTGACTCCCGCTGGTCCATCCGGGAATTCCATAGCTGTTGAGGTGAACACTGAACTCAGCTGTCAGAGGCCCTTTATAAGGGAGCTTCGAGAGACAGTCGGGGCTGATTATTGTGCTTCGGTCACATCCGAGCCCTCCGTTTTCTCCCGTCGGCTATCCTGGCCGTCATTGGTTTCCTGTGTTGCGGTCTCATCCGTTTTGGATAACCTGTGTTGCGGTTCCATTCATGCTCCCGCATGCCGAGTTTTGTTTTTGCACCCATTTTCCCCAGTTTTCCCGCTCTGCCCATTTTGGTTTTTCCACCCATTTTCAAAACAGTTTTTTTTTTCTTTTTTTGTTTCGCTGTGTTTGCCCTTAGTTTGGTTAGCTTCTTTAATAAAACCTTTATTTTTACTACAACCTGCGCTCATCTCTCACTTGAAGTTTGCACATTTTCTACAGTGTAACACTACACAAATAAAGAAACTCAGAATCGAACTGGTCTTCCATATTTTTTAATAATGCTGTTAATACAACAAATACATTTCATATTCCGTTAACATGGTTCATGGTTTCATAACAACGCTTGGGCACATATTAGTCTAGGCACAGCACACAGCCACAAACTTGTCAAGTAAAGCCACGTTCTTGCCTTCATATGGGACCACCATGCTCACTGGTATGGTCCCACTTAGTATGTTGTATTTGGTGCATACACATCCAGGCACTCTCTCCACATGGACCCTAAGTTGTGCTCTCTGCCGTGTCTCTTCAACATCTTTTGCATCCAGCTGGTAGCTTCCTCAACCTCTGACCTCTAAGAAGCTACATTTGGTGATGCTGTTTCATTTTCATATATATATTATATATAGTTAGCCACATAACCACACAACAGTTAAATGTACTTTGATTATAACTTACCTGTTTGAAAATGCCATGAATACACAAACGTTTGTCTTGAAATTTTGTTGAAGGTGGTGTCTGTTCGTCTTACACCTGCTTCCCATGTCATGCGATGCCACTTCCATTTTTTTTGCTTCCAAGCTGGAAAGCTGAAAAATCACACTCCGCTTGAAATACACTGCACAAAAAAATTAAGGGAACACTTAAACAACACAATATGACTCCAAGTAAATCAAACTTCTGTGAAATCAAACTGTCCACTTAGGAAGCAATACTGATTGACAATCAATTTCACATGCTGTTGTGCAAATGGAATAGACAACAGGTGGAAATTATTGTCAATTAGCAAGACACACTCAATAAAGGAGAGGTTCTGGCTGATGTTTTGGTCACTTTTGAATGTTGGTGGTGCTTTCACACTCGTGGTTGCATGAGACAGACTCTACAACCCAAACAAGTGGCTCAGGTAGTGCAGCTCATCCATGATGGCACATCAATGCGAGCTGTTAAAGTTTAGCTTTGTGAAACCGAAAACCCAGAGTTTCCATGAACTCTGAGTCAACTAACTAACCGAATTTTCAATAAACGTGGTTTCTGACATACTCCCCTGAAGTCAGACCATTTGCCATGACATCGTTCCTTACGGAGTTTCTCTCTAATATGTCAACTGATATGATATTATGAGAGAAATATAACTTTTTTTTTTTTTTATGAACTGTGAAATTAGAACGATTCTATTGACACTGTCTTGACAGCAGAGGGCGCAATTCTACTGGAGTTTTAGAGAGCTAGTAATTTGAAGGAAGATTAACTTCCAGTCTGTTCAGGGAAAACAGAAAGGGTTATGTGGCTGCCCAGACTCGGTAAATTCAGTGTAAATTTAACCAGCCAGCACATCAGACAGTATCCTCCTCATATTCCTGAAACTGACAGTAAAGTTCAAAAAAAGATAATGATGTCTGCGAATGCCCATGCTATGTAAACAGGAGAACTAACAAATAGAAACTGCTCTGCTCGCAGTCACTGAAGCACTTCATAGAGCCAAGGAAAACTCCACGTCTTCAGTATATAAACTTCTGGATACATCTGCTGCATTTGACACTGTGAAACATCAAATTCTCATCTCCACTCAACTAACTTGGGCATTGAGGCCACATACTTACCTTGTTTTCCTGATACCAGCAAGGTCCTACCAGGTAGCATGGTAACGTTCACTTATTCAGGATAAAACTGAAGACGTCGTCCTACTGGCACAAAAACCCTCCCCGGCACTGGACCATATCAAAATAGATGACCCCACTGTCCATCCAACCCAGACAGCAGTCTTACACCTTACGTCAACCACCAAATCTTGGAGATTTCTTCTGCACATCATCTCATTAGACGACGCACTAAAATCCTCATAAGACTCTCGGCATTTCCAGACTAAGTTATTGCTTGCAAGTCTGCTTTCATGTTTTATTGCTCCACTACAGAGTATTCAGAAATCTGCTGTCCATTCAGTTCACAACCTTCTAAAGTTTTCTCATGTAACTCTCATGTTATTCCATTGGCTTCCGGTTGCAGCTAGGATCAAAAGTAAAAGTTTGTCCTAACTTTTTCAAAAGGTCTAAGCTCCACGGTTTATACATTCTTTGATTCATAACTACACACCTGCAATCCAGTGGTGACTAGTGGTATTTAAAATGGGTGAAGCACCTATGTTCACATATGATCACTTCATCACTCTGGCCAAACATAGCAGTACATTCCCACCAGTGGAGCTGCAGTTAATTGTGATGCCTAATACATAGCTGTTTTACATAATAACCCATCTTGTTGTGCAATTGTATGTGTGTTGTTGCTTTGTAAATATTGTAAATAAAATGCAAGTCTTATTGGCACAGATGTATTGAAGTGTGAGAAGTAAGTCATGTTCACAGTTTACTAATTGAGAGCTGGTTACAAGGCTCTGTCCCTCTGAGAGATCATCAAATCTTCATAAAGAGAAGACATGCAGCTATGAAACGTCAAGTATTTGTCGAGATATTTTCTTATGTGAAAAACATACCTGACCTCACTCCATTTACTGCCAGTGTAGCTTGTGCTTCTGGGCATGGCACAAAATGACATGTTAAAAGCTGTTTGTCTGACAAGTATTAGCCATTCATCCTATACTATCAGCAAGTACACAATCGTACACATACGCCCAGAGACACGCAGACTTCAGTGAGTGTCTGTTCGCTCAGTGTTGGGGCTTCAAATGAGAATTTGTACGAAGTTTGGATTTTTGGATGAACGGAGTCATACTGCAGTGAGATATTTGATCATTTGATTTAATAACATGTTGAGGTCCTCTACGATACAGTATATACGTATATATATATATATATATATATATATATATATATATATATATATATATACATGTATATTCTGCTCAAAAAAATGAAGGGAACACTTAAATATATATAAATTATGGTGAAGTTTATTTCATTTCCCCAGGCATCTCATGTAGTCTTAAAGCAATTGCCTCTGCTGTACACTATCTCAGGTCTTCAGCTGCAGATTATCTGCAACATCCTTTTTTACCATGCCTGCAAGGCCTGATATTGATGATTCAGTGTCCTGGCTCCTCATTGGTGGAATTAGCTTCCACTTCAGTCAGAAATTCCCAGTGTCACTCTTCCACATGTCTCTGAGGGTTTACTCACACCATGCCACACTATGCAGACTATGCCCAATCGTTCTCAGGCAGTACCATGCCTAAGTACTCCTCTGATGGCCTGCGCTCACATCGTGCTTAAATGTTCAGGCCTGAGCATGCTTAAGACTTCACAATGCTACTTTTGCGGTGGAGAAAGGCATGCTTGCACAGCACAATGGATTTGTGGTTGTACTTACTTTGTGGATTTTTTTTAACTTGTTTTGGGCCCAGTGACACACAGCCCTCTGCCACATGATTAAACATAAATGTAAAAATTCAACCACTCAGCACATCATACAAAATCTTCCAGTCAGAAGACATTCTACTCCTTTGTGAATAAATGCCTGCATGTATGAAGTCTGAAGGGAGAGATACAAGTTTCTCTAGCCCATCACTGGAGAGACACGGTTTTGAATCCAGGGCGATGCCTTCTGGGCAGGTCAGGCATCACATGCAGACGCATTTTGTTGTGTCTGATGGTGGGAGGGGAGTCCAGTTGGAGGATACACCTTGTATTCACTGGGTTTTCAATTTATTGTGTAAATTTAAGTGTAATGATTTTTAAAATGTTTTAGCTTAAATTTACACACACTCTGTACAGATATGTCAAATAAGAAAATGAAAATCTGTGTAATTTGCATATACCCACGACATTTTCATACTCCAAAAAACAAATATTTCTTTTCTTTTTTAAAATAAGCTTTCCACTGGTTTAACCACTGGTTCTTTGTAATCAAAACAAATTACACACTTTATACAGTTCCGTCATAAGCCTGCTTACAACGAGAAAATTATTTTAAAATGTATGACAATGTTTTATTTAAAATGTGCATTTAAGACAGGTGATGAATGGTGAAAGTCATTTTAGAGCATGTCCACAATGTATACAAGTAATCATGTAAAAGAAGGAGTACTAGATTGCAAAACAAACCACAAAGTGTCTTTATATACATGTTTGCTAATACATGTTGGGTATTCAAAACTTTTCACGGGAACCTTTTATTTATTATGTAAAACTGCTTAGATATATTCATGAACTGAAAGATAATTCCAAGAAAAACAGACTTCGGGAGCTCTTTCTGACTGAAGGGTTAACCAGAATCTCAGACTTTTAGACACCTTGTACACAAAGCAATGACTCAGTAAGACCACAGCTAAAAAAAGTGGTCTAGCTCAGAGAAAGCCTGCTGATTTGATTAACATGCCGCCAGCTGTAACCATCTGCATATGCTTAGAAGATGGATTTAATGCACCCTCCTAACTAGACCCTCCTGTAGGATATTACACTTTCTTCTTGTAAATATTTATGTGGAATGAACATCAAAGGGCTTTGCTAGAACACTTGAGAATCAAGAAGTTCTTTTTCCTCTCAGAAAACCTGATTATCAGTGCTTATTACCTCGACAGAAAAAGGGTTATATTTTGAAAAGATGGTAGGAGAAACCTCAGTATTGTCATTTATTAATTACAGTTCATTTTTGCAGTCCAGATACAATACAAAAGGTAACTGCATAAGGCATTTCCTCCATCCTTTTGTGGGAAAAGGGTTATCAGGAATACTCATAAATCCCTCAAGTGGACGTTTTAAGACAGACGAAAGATCTCATAATTAGGCCGTTTAGCTCTGAGGTTGCTGGGCAGCAGCCCTGGGTCCTCATCAATCTCTGCAATAAGTTCTTGTGATGTGGTCACTGCCTGATCCGTTTGTGTCTTCTGGTTTATCTGCTTGTCTTTGGAACAGTCATCGGTGTAGGTCTTGACATAACTTTCAACAGACCAGCCTCGAAACTCCTCTGGCTCTCTGCACACAAGGCCAGTATGCTCGACAGCTGGATGGTGCTTTAGCCAGTAGATCAGGTAGTGGATGTTGTAGTCACAGATCCAGGGATTTCCCTCCAGGGACAGCAGCCGGAGGTAGTAAAGGTCCTCCAGGACACCATAGTTGAAGTAGTGCAGACTGTTGTTGGACAGATCCAGTTCTCGTAGGTGTAGAAGACCAGCAAAGGCAGCTGTATGGGTGGAAATAGAGTGGTGACAGGGGAATTTTAACTCCGCTGAAATAATGTACTCAAAGCAAAGCAAATACTTATGGTACTGATTAAATCTACAACACCAAATAAAAAAGTCAGGACAGTATGGAAAAAAACAAAACAAAAAACAAAAAACAAACAAAAACGCAGTCCGCCAACTTCTAATTGCTTTGCAATGGTCTAATTGCTTTGTATTGCTGAAATTACACTATGTTGTTAATACCATCATGCATGTATTAAGTAGACTTTAAACATACAACATGCTTTAGTCACTTGGTCTATCTTTGTAACTAGACTTGTTACTAACTTCTCACATTCCTGAGAGCTTTTTGACAGTATCCCTCTTTCATCACCCTAATTACTGAACTACATATTCTGTGTGTCTCTATATATGGGAAAATGAGTTGATAAATGGCCCCATTTTAGGGCACTTTTGGAATGCCCATGTGTCTTACAATTATCTCATTCAGTGGATATTTTGCTTGATTTGGGCTTCCTGTGCTGGAAAAAAGAGTAGAGCTTTTGAATGTCAAAAAAGCTTTTTTTTCCTCATCATAAATGCCCTGTTATATAGTTCTTTCTAATATTAAATCCTATTTCTAATAGCTTTTTGCGAGCATCGTGGCATCTTGACAAGTGTCTCAGACAATTTGTTTAGATATGTAACATATGATTAACGAGAAAATGCAGAAGGTCAGTTTCACTGCACTTCCATGGTTGACAAATCTCCTTTAATAACATAAAAATAATTGTGTTAGGGCTTGTGATTTCTCAGTATTGGTAATTGTGTTAAATAGCATGCACAACAATTATTTTACTTTTCAACAACTCTTACCCTTTTTCAGCAAATAAATATGTTGTGTGTTAAAATAAGGTATTTTAGATTGGCAGCATGCTTGCAAAATATAACAGCAACACATCTACAATACACAGAATTATATTCCTTACTGTTATGGAACAGTTTAAATAAATGATAATCACACAGTCATTTAGCAGACACCCTTATCCACAGTAACTGATGCAGTCCTATAATCCAAGCAATGTGGGTTAAGGATCTTGTTCAAAGACCCAACAGTGGCAGCTTGACAGAGGTGGGATTTGAACCCTGGACCTTCTGGTCCATAATCATACAGTCCCTGTATACTTAGATAAAGCTTATGGAAGCTTTCTCTGAGTATAGTTCAGTACAATATTTTACTTTATCGTTATAGAATACTTTTTAAAAAGTACTTTTAAAACTCAAGCTGTCCCTATTTCCTAGTGCTTATTGACATGTCTTCAGTACTCAAGTTACCATACTCAATTTTAACAAGTTTTCCCAATGACACCAAAGGCCAGTACCATCATTCTTTGAGATCCTCTTTACTAAAATAAACAGGAGCACAGAATTAGCTTGGTGGAGAACATCAATTTTTACACACTCAGATCAGGGTCAATAATAGCATAATAAATGGATCTAATGCATGTCTTTGGACTGTCTGAGGAACTCTGGGATCCCGAAGTAAACCAATGAGGACATGCAGACTCACACAGAAAGGACCTAGAATGTTCCACCTGGGATCTAACCCAGGACCTTCTCGCTGTGAGGTGACAGTGCTGCCCACTGAACCACTGTGCTGCCTTCATGAACTTTGTAAAACAGATGTTCTTGAATGACTAAATATTACAAAATGTGTAGAGAACCTATTTCCATGCAATGGGAGTGAAATGAATTTTTGCTTGTGGATTCTATTCTATTAATAGCTGAGGACAGTGATTCAAACTGTCAAGACAGTTTTCATTTATCTCCCCTTTGAAACTCAGCCAAATAGCTCTTCAGATTTGTTTTCTCCCTCTTAATAGCTCTTGTTAAATGTCTTCTAGCATAAGCAGTCCGTACCCCGTAACACTGTTTTACCTGTGTCGATGTGCTCCAGCCTGTTGCTGCTGAGGTTCAGAAACTTCAGGTCTTTGGCTGTTACAAACTCTTTAGGCCTCAGCTCTGTGATGTTGTTACAGGACAGGTCCAATTTCATAATGTTAGTCGCGATAGGAGTTGGAACAGCCTTTAATCCTGAAAAAGGAGATTTATTTATTCACTTTAAATGGTAATATCATTCATTTCCTCTAACCAGCTCAATCTCTAGTAATTGAAATGATCATAATTATGTAGGACTTCAGTAATTTTCCACAGTTTGTAGATTTCTGCAACAAACAGAATGGGTGTACTGGGTTGAGGCAACTAAGTTTGAATAAAAGAAGGCAGTAAATGTATTCAGTGAGATGTAACAAAAACATAAAGGTTTGAACTTCTGACTTGGTGCTGTAACATGTTTGAGGGCAGCACTGAGCAATGCTGGTGTATTTGTTAGCTGTGTATTTTTGACATGTATTCTAGCAGAATGTTTTCACTTTTATCATGCTTTGCATTTTTATTTTTGTATACTTGTAGGCGTCTGTGTGAGAGTTTGCGTGCACGCACATGCAGCGCATCATTCTGACAGTAATCAGTATTAGCTGTTAACCAAATAAGGCTAGTAAGCAAGAGTTCTGTTCAGTCATTTCAGGCTTGGACTTCATTAGTTGCGTTCAATGAACAGACAAATAAATTGTTAATTGCAATTATATGAAAACTAACCGTCAGCTAAGGTTTCCTGATTGTGACAGGCCTAATTGTTGATGGTTGTATGTGGTGTGGTCACTACTGGTAATCTCTGAAAGCCCAAATGCCTTTTCACATACTGATAATGGATCTAAAACGTATTTATCATAGCTGTTTAACTTTGTGCTAGGTACAAAAGAGTGAAGTCAATGGAATGGAAATATCTTGTTTGTGTGATTCTGCCTAACAAACTGTCCAAGACTTGCATATGTATTACATCATTGAATAAATTGCTAAACCCATGTGAAATGTTGTGTAGAAATGTAAGAGAATGTTCAGTGTTCGGTGAGCAATACAATCAATCACGTGTAAATCATACAGAGTTCAGTTTCTCAACTTAACATGTGTTTTCAGTTGTCTGTACATAAGCTTAACTAATACCTCTTTGTGTTTTATTTCGGTGTAAATTCAGTATTTCATGCCATTATTTCAAGTAGAGAAATAATGCGGCTATCTCTTTCCCTGTGTTTTTCCAAAATCCCTTCCAACATTCCTGTGGTAGACCTTCATTTTTCTCCTGACAAACAAAATCCACATCCAGTTATCCATCAGATCCCAGGCTAAAATGACATCATGAAGAGGGATTTCCCACTACTTTAGCGCTGACTCCTGGGTTTCTTTTTGAGACTGAGAAAGTCAATTTTAAGATCTTTTGTAATCCATCTGATTACCCCAATTCCAAAAAGACAGTTTATGCTGACTCAGTTTTGTACCCATAAGCCGGTCTGTAGCTGTAATATGTTGCTTTTTATTGTTATATTTTTGGACAAAAAGACCGTTTCTAGACATGAGTGCCAGATGTTCTTCGGGTCAGAGCTTTCCACACAATATGGAATGCTCTCAAAAGTGACTTAGACATGATTTTGTCACCATAGATAATGTTAAGTGCTCATCCACTTTTGCAGATGTGATGTCTGAGTGTTGTTAGGAAATTAAGAAAATGGCTCGAATTCAGATTCCAGTGTCTTGTCCAAAAAGAGATAAACACAGTGTAGTGCAGCTACACAAACAATGTCGTTGTTGTCCAGCTGAAAATTTGAATAATGAACTTAATAATGCCTTTGACAGCCAGCTTTTGTTCTGAATGCCTCTTTCTGCTTCTTTTACAGTGTAACATGCATATATCAGGATTCCACTTTCTGGTGTACAGGGAAAAGAACTGTGTCTATGGAAACACTGAGACAACCATGTTACAAAGAGACTGAGCAACCTGCAACACATATGGACACTATTTTGCCCTGTATTTACTTTGCTGATAAAATCAATCAATATGTATTTATTATTTATATCTTTTTTAAGGCTATTCTTTCAAAGAGAGGCATGAGATGATCTGTTAAACAAACCCCCCTTTTTGGCTAAGGGGACCTCTATGACATTGACTGGCCCTTGCATTGACCTATTTTGCATTGACTGGTCAAGGGAAACATGACAGTGGTGCTTGGAGTTTGTGAACCCTTTAAAATGTTCTATATTTCTGCATAAATATGACTGAAAAACATCATCAGATTTTGACACAAGTCCTAAAAGTAGATAAAGAGAACCCAGTTAAACAAATGAGACAAAAATATTATACTTGGTCATTTAATTTATAGAGGAAAATGATCCAATATTACATATTAGTGAATGGCAAAAGTATGTGAACCTCTAGATTAGCAGTTACTTTGAAAGGTGCAAATTAGAATCAGGTGTGTTTCAATCAATGGGATGACAATCAGGTGTGAGTGGGCACCATGTTTTATTTAAAGAACAGGGATCTATCAAAGTTGCTCTTCACAACACATGTTTTGTGGAATGTCTTGATGCATGGTCAATAATCCAGGCAAAGAAAGTCCCAGAAGTTGACTCTGTTCATCTGGACATAAGGTTTTGTGGGGAGAAACGTTTCATCACTCATCTAAGTGACTTCTGCAGTCTCAGCTAGTTGGAAAACTTCCCCAATCCTGTTGCACATTTGCACATCAGCATACATCCTACAGCACATCACAAACTAGGGAGTCATCAGGACACTGTACCACCGAGCAGACAGTGTCCCCACTGACACAGCGGCCAAGGATGGAGAGAAATCTCACATTATGCATTCCCTGGGCAAATGTGGTTATCCGAACTGGGCCTTTGTCAAAGCCGGTAAGACGCCCAAACAGTGCTCCAGCAGATCGACGAGAGGAGAACAACAACCGCAGTCTAAGCGTAAACCAGTCGTGGTTCCATATGTGGCAGGAACATCGGAACAATTTAGACGCATATTTGCCAAACACCGCGTCTCAGTGGCTTTCAAACCCCAAAACACGCTACGCCAGAAACTGGTTCACCCCAAGGATCGGGTCCCCCAGCACAAACAGAGTAATGTAGTGTACACTGTGAAGTGCCAGGAGGATTGCCAGGAATTGTACATCGGGGAAACCAAACAGCCACTGGCGAAACGGATGGCACAACATAGAAGAGCTACCTCATCAGGTCAGGATTCTGCAGTTTACACCCACCTACAGGCCAGTGGACACTCTTTCAAGGATGAAGACATGCAGATCCTTGATAGGGAGGAGCGATGGTTTGAACGCAGAGTAAAATAAACCATTTTTGTAAAAAGGGAACGTTCATCCCTGAACCGTGGAGGGGGCCTCAGAGTACACCTCTCACCATCTTACAACGGAGCCAACGCAGCCCTTCCCCAATCCTGTGTGAATGGCACACGTGGCCATTGTCGTTAATGGCTATGTCATCTGCATATTAAACTGAATCACTGGTACCAGGCGTTATGCAACGGTGCTGTATATACGATTGGGAAGTTTTTCAACTGCTGAGGTACTGAAGAAGGTCCCACTTAGATGAGTTAACGAGACGGTTCTCCCACAAAACCCTCCTGTCAAGATGAACAGACTTCAACGTCTGGGATTGTTGTGGAAAGGTGTAATCATGGCAACAACAAAGGAAGATTTCTGAGGATCTCAGAAAATAAATTGTTGATGCTCATCAGAATGGAAAGGTTACAAACAAAACCATCTACAAAGAGTTTGGGACTCCACCAATCCACAGTCAGACAGGATTGTGTACAATGAAGTTAATTTGTTACCCTCCCCCAGGAGTGTTCGACCAACACAGATCTCGCTCCAAGAGCAGGGTGTGTACTAGTTGGCGATGTCACAAGGACCCCAGTGTAACTTCTAAGCAACTGAGGTCTCTCTCAATTGGCTAATGTTAATGTTCATGAGTTCCACCAATCAGAAGAATCTTCAGAAAAACACTGAACAACAATGGTGTGCATGGCACGGTTGCAAGGAGAAAGCCACTGCTCTCCAACAGCAACAGTGTTGCTTGTCTGCAGTTTGCTGAAGATCACGTGGACAAGCCACAAGGCTATTGGAAGAATGTTTTGTGGACGGATGACACCAAAATAGAACTTTTTGGTTTAATAGAAAAGGGTTATGTCTGGAGAAAAGAAAACACTGCATTCCAGCATAAGAACCTTATCCCATCTGTGAAACATGGTGGTGGTAGTATCATGGGTTGGGCCTGTTTTGCTGCATCTGGTCCAGGACGGCTTTCCATCATTGATGGAACAATGAATTCTGAATTATATCAGAGAATTCTAAAGGAAAGTGTTAGGACATCTGTCCATGAACTGAATCTCAAGAGAAGGTGGGTCATGAAGCAAGACAACGACCCTAAGCACACAAGTCGTTCTACCAAAGATGGTTACAGAAGAATAAAGTTAATGCTTTGGAATGGCCAAGTCAAAGCCGTGACCTTAATCCATTCGAAATGTTGTGGAAGGACCTGAAGCGAGCAGCTAATGTGAGGAAACCCACCAACATCCCAGAGCTGAAGCTGTTCTGTACAGAGGAATGGGCTAAAATTCCTCCAAGCCGGTGTGCAGGACTGATCAACAGCTACAGGAAACGTTTAGTTGCAGTTATTGCTGCACAGGGGGGTCACACCAGATACTGAAAGCAAAGGTTCACATACTTTTGCCAATCACTTTATATGTAATATTGGATCATTTTCCTCAATAAATAAATGACCAAGTATAATATTTTCTATCTCATTTGTTTAAACTGGGTTCTCTTTATCTACTTTAGGACTTGTGTGAAAAATCTGATGATGTTTTAGGTCCATATTTTTGCAGAAATATAAGAAATATAAAACATTCTAAAGGGTTCACAAACTTTCAAGCACCACTGTACAGATGCCTGTCCTATTGTAAATAAAAGTCCTTTGTTTGTCTCCCAACTACCTGTATATTCTCTCTAACATATAACTATATAAACTGGTTCACATTCACTCGTTGAGTTTTTGTTTCATCTGGCTGTTCTACTGTGTTGTTCATAATACTGGCTATCAATGCATCAAACAAAAGTATCAGGTCCATTTTACTATCCTATTACGTGTTATGGCTTTCCCCTAGACAGACCCTAACATTACATTACTGTATTTTCTATAAATATTGTGACTTTCCAAAATTAAAAAAGGTTCAGCATATGTATAACAGTTTAGCCTTCGGACACAATGGCATTAGAGATGCTGTGTAGACAGTAGCGTTCCACTCGAGCATCTCTGATGTATTTTCATATAATTTTTTTTACGTACAGTTTTTTTTGTGAAAATACCGTTTATATTTACTTTATCATACAGAAGCCTAAAAAGAATGTGGTATGTGAATATTGTAACGTCTGGTCAACATCCATTTTGCTCAGTGTCCAGTTTCACAGAACGTAATCCAGACATTAAACAGCACATACCTGTGGATCTGATACGTTTGGAAAGAATTCATCACAAATCATTTTTTTAATGAAAACAATATATAGCAGAGGTTAGGAAAATAGCAAAACACCCAACAACATAGATGT
The DNA here is from genome assembly GCA_025084515.1 of Ancistrus triradiatus. NCBI lineage: Eukaryota > Metazoa > Chordata > Actinopteri > Siluriformes > Loricariidae > Ancistrus > Ancistrus triradiatus. Next base: position 159,008 of record JAJAGP010001527.1, read on the forward strand.
GGCAATGCCAGTATACTTGTCTTTAACTTGACTCAGTAAAATTATGAATAAAGAGTATCCAAAAACCACACCAAAACAAAATGTGCGTTTTTGGGGGGGGGGGGGGGGGGTGGGGGGCGGGGGGGGGGGGGGCGGGGGGGGGGGGGGGGGGGGGGGGGGCGGGTGGGGGGGGGGGGGGGGGGGGGGGGGGGGGGGGGGGGGGGGGGGGGGGGTGTTTGTTTGTTTTTGTCTTAACTTTGACTCAGTACATTATGAAACTAAGGCTTATCATTGTTACTTGGTCAATTTTTAAGGCTGCTTAAACTGTAAGGACTTCCAAAAACATTCACACAGATGTAAACAAATAATCGTGGATTAGCCTTATACAGTCCCCCAGATGTCTAAACATGATATATTTTAAAAAAAAAAAAAATGGGTAAAAAATTGGTGTGGTGCCATGAAATAGTAATACTGGTTACGTAAGGTTTCGTTAAACAGTTCTGAATTTCTTTATTTAATGATTTTTTTTTATTGTTGGACTGCCATGATAAAAGCCTTCTTGCTTGGTAGAACATGTTATTTATAGTGCCGGATGGAATATAGTAAGATATACTATATATGAATGTAAAGATGACAAAATCTGAAAATAGTCATGTAATATACAGTGGTGCTTGAAGTTGGTGAAACCCTTTAGAATAATCTATATTTTCTGCATAAATATGATCTAAAACATCATCAGATTTTCACACAAGTCCTAAAAGTAGATAAAGAGAACCCAGTTAACAAATGAGACAATATTATATTTGCTCCTTTATTTACTGAGGAAAATGATCCAATATTACATATTAATGAGTGGCAAAAAATATGTGAACCTTTGCTTTCAGTATCTGGTGTGACCCCCTGTGCTGTGGCAATAACTGCAGCTAAACGTTTCCTGTAACTGTTGATCAGTCCTGCAACCGGCTTGGAGGAATTTTAGCCATTCCTCCGTTTACAGAACAACTTCAGCTCTGGGATGTTGGTGGGTTTCCTCACATTAGTGCTCACTCAGGTCCTTCCACAACATTTCCATTGGATTAAGGTCAGGGACTTTTGAATTGGCCATTCAAAACATGACTTTACTCTCCTTTAACCATTTCTTGGTGGAACGACTGTGATGGCTTAGGGTCGTTGTCCTGCTGCAGGACCCACCTTCTCTTGAGATTCAGTTCATGGACAGATGTCCTGACATTTTCCTTTAGAATTCTCTGATATCATTCAGAATTCATTGTTCCATCAATGATGGCAAGCTGTCCTGGCCCAGATGCAGCAAAACAGGCCCAAACCATGGTACTACCACCACCATGTTTCACAGATGGGATAAGGTTCTTATGCTGGAATGCAGTGTTTTCCTTTCCTTTCTCTAATATTTTTGTCTCATTTGTTTAACTGGGTTCTCTTTATCTAATTTTATATAATTTTAGGATTCACAAACTTTCAAGCACCATGGTCCTTACAAATGCCATTTATCGCTTGTTACAAATCAGTAGCGGAAAGTCATACACACAAACACAAGTAACTTATATAGAAAAGTCTCTGAACAGAGTTAGAACTGTCTCTAGTCCAAACGTGAGCTAATGAGCAAGCAAGGACACAACTGGAAAGACAGTGAGCTTTCGAGTGAGAGACTTCTGCTCTTAAACTTCAGCGTCTATAGGCTGTTGAGGTGACCAGCTGTTTAATTTATTATCATTTTTAAGACCTTTTTAAGACCTGTCAATACAGTGAATGGAGATTATGGATGTTAAACAGCAAATACCTGTGTCTTAATATTAACCCTGACCAGAATTAAGCGGATATGAAAATGAATGAATGAATGATTACGAGATTATTGAAATAATATCAAGCAATAATTGTTGTGAACTTGTGGTAATTTCAATACATGGTTTTCATTGTAAATGAATGAGTGGTCATTAAAGAGGTGACATTTTGATTTCTATTCTGGTAGAGTATCCACCCTAGTATAAGGTACAAGCTACAGTACAGCATTGTAAAGGCTATAGCCAGGGCTTCAACTTAATGAAGTTTAAACAATCAGTACACTTAACCTCAAACACATCCAAAAACCAAACATAATAGTTTTGAATTTGATTCTTACCTTTGCTCCTGCAGTCAAGCATTGGCTTGGGGAAGTCATATGTGTGGCACAGCGATAATTGTAATGGTCTCAACATGGGTGGCAGACATAGCATCTTTGCGTCCAGAGTTTTCAGTTTATGCCCCCATAGCTCTGTGGGCTCTGCACACTTGGCAAATTTGCCTATGTTGAAGTTACTTGGCACCTGCAGGAAGCGAACCAGGCTGTCAAGCTCACAGTTGCACTTCCAAGGATTGTCATGAAGGCGCATATATCTGAGTCTTGGCATGGGTATGAGCATGGCCTCTGTAGCAACCTGTAGGCGGTTGTGTTGTAGCAATAAGGTGGTAAGCTTTCTGAGGCCACTGAATGCACCCTCTTCGATTAGTGAAATCTGATTCAACCGCAAATCCAAGCTTTCTAAATTCCGGAAATGGCTGAAGGTGTTGTCTCGCAGGACCTGAATTTTGTTTTGCGCCAACAGTAGATGGTCAATATCCTCTGGCCATCCAAGCAGGACAGCTGTCAGTTGCTGGCCCTGGCAGTCAAGGTACTTATCTCCATTCTCAGTATACTCCTTGCAGTTGGGCGCAAAGCGCTTGTTGGAACTGGACCTTCTTCGGCCAAGTGATTTTTGTTTCCTTACTTTGTTTTGTTTCCATGTTTCAGCCACCCTAAACACCAGGGCCAGCAGCAGAAGAGCTGTAAATATCCGCATGGCAAGAGCTACAGCTGTGTCAGTCACAACAGCTGCTCAATCCCTTTGGAAACCTCACAGTTCAGAGACTCGGGAGCTCAAGTGAATAGGTACAGCTGCGATCCCTGGTTACAAATAAATGATCATCATTTACACAGGATTAAAGAGAAAGACAGAAAGGATACAAAAATCTTGACCCTTATGCTAAAGTTTGCCTACTTCATGTTGATAAAAACATGCTATTTCCCCCTTTTCTTTACTGGGTTGCAATTGCTGATGAGAGCTCAGCGTTCACTGAGAGGCAGGAAATTCAGTTATGTAAACATATAGGCATTTTCACATCTGTAACTACACTGGAGGCATTTTCACATTTGTAACTACACTGGAGGCAGAGGTGGCTGTGCGATTAAGGTACTTGACTACTGACCAGAAGGTGTTCAAGCCTGCCAAGCTGATAACTGTTAGGCTCTTAAGCAATGGCTTCGAATGTTTGGACAAGGGTTAAAATGAGAGGGGGAAAAATGTTTCCTGCCCAAAAGTGGAGTTAATGCAGACATCATTTTTATAACACTGTAAAGCTTGATAGTGTTTCAAAAATATTAGGCCATAAATATCTTAAGTGAAATTATTTAAAAATGCAATCAAGTATTAACCCCTTCCTCACTAGTACTTTATAATTCAGACTACTTCCTGTAAAAATGTCCCCTTTGGAGAGCATAGGGCTTGTCTGTTAATGATTTAATACTTCCTGCCGCATGGCACTTATACCCTCTTGGTCTGCTAACAATTTGCCGTTTTGCTCTGCGCTGCCATGCTATGACTCACAGCACCTGGTGTCCTGTTTGAAGGCATAATTATACTTTCTGCCTGATTTTAGCCTATTCTGCCTAAACGACTTCTGACTGTGTCTGGATCATAATGGAAACTTTGACACATCATGGATACTTTTCCCCAGTAGGTAAGAGATAAGAAAAAAAGATAAGAAAAAAGACTGTAAAAAAAGATAAGAGTCTATTGATATGCCAGTTTGAGAGCTGCACATGCAGGAAGGGCAAATGAAATGCTAATTCATCCATGGCGAATAACATCTCTGTCTGTATGTGGGGGTGGGTGGTGAGCTCTTCACTGTTAGACTATTTCAGTCTGTACAATGACTACTTGTTAACCAGGGTAACACAGATTCGTATTAACACATGTTCAGAGTGCAATAGTTTGGGACCATTTAAGTAGTGGTGATTCAAGGGGCACTTGGGGGGATGTTGCGGGCGGGGGGGTTCAGGGGGGTGCAGCCTGGCCCTCCCGCCTCAAATAGTCTGGAACCGCCACTGCATTAAGGCACCTTATACTATACAGAGACAAGAATGGAGCTTGAGGTTAGTGCTCCATTTAAGCATGCCAGTGTAAACGCACTGGCATATGGGTAACACATGGAAAGACATAAGGGTGCTGCCTGGAGCTGCAGGACCACAGGGTAAAAGTTTTACCTGATGAACTTCATTGTACCACGGTGAATGTGAATGTGTGCATGCACTATCTGGAGTGAGTGTGTATAAAGCTGTTGGAAGCATGTTATGCTCTGCCTCAGTATTGTAAGAATACCCTATAATTACTGAACACAGGTTTATCAGCAGAAGCTATTTTGCTGTGCACTGGAACATTACATATACAACTCAAGAATGATTTGCACAACAAGTCATTGCCAGCAGGCTGTAAATTTGGCAGCAGTTTGAGAAAGGGTCTTGGTAAGTGTTGCTGCTCTAAGAGATAACATTGTGCTGAGATATACTCCTTTATGGCTGTTTTCATAGCCATGTATGGAAGGTTACATTTTCAGAAAACATTCTCATTCAGTGCCAGCAACAACATTGCATGTAATTAGTTTATTAACTCTACTCCACATACTTCATTCTGCTTAATTCAGTCCTCATTTGTAGACCATGTTGAGCATTTCATAAAAACAAAAATACCTCCTGTTCAAAGATGGTGCTCAGTTTTTATACGTAAAAGAATCAGAGATCTGAGGAGGGTAATGAGGTATCAAGAGGTTAAGGCCAAACTAATAAAAAATTGTAAATAATAACAACTGACTACTTATTGTAAAAGGCAGTACAGTCACCAGCAAGCCTGCACACATTTTCCATGTCACAAGTACAGTGCTCATACTGGCTCTAAGATGATGAATGATTGAGCAGTTGACTCTCGTTGAGTTTCTATATAAGTAAAGTCATTTCCAGAATCATTAATTTTTCTTACGAAATGCTGGAATGCTGCTGAAGCAAGACTCAGCTGGTACTATTCAATAATAGCGCAGGATTTCGATGACTTAAGTTTATGCTTACAATGACTCAAGGCAAGAATGATGAAGGGTTTGCAATACTTTGCAGGATCTCGTACAAAACACAAAGTGACTTTTCATCCCTTTTCCACCACCCAGCTTGAACTCGAATTATCTGGCAGAAAAAAAAGCTGTGCTGTTGTTTGCCATGGCCACAGGTCCTCCATGCTCTCTGCACCCCACCCCCACCCAACAAATCCCCAAGTGCATGACCAAATACAAGAATACAAGAGCAAAATGCAGAACGAGCGAGAAGAATAGGATGAGACAAAAGAGAGGAGCAATGAAAGTCGATGTAGCCCCCAGTGTTTAATTAAAACCATTTGAGCTTTCCTGTAAGGACATGAAGTGGGTCATACAGGCAATGTTTTCATTTATGAGGGGTTCACCTGAGTGTAACTGGTATGAAAATCATTTGGAGATAAAATGCAAACATAATAATGACACTGATATCACTACAGAAACAACACTATGTATTCAAACATTTAACTGGCACCCCACCAGCAGGACAAGAACCAACATTAAAATAACTAAAAGCCTGTGAAACCATTCTCTGTAATATACACATGCTTTGTTTCACTTCACTCCAACTGTAGACCTTCAGTATACATTTCAGTAATTACCTGATATCCATTCCACAGGCTGTTCCTTTCATCTTGTTAGACCAGTGCCTCAGGAAGCCAACAAATTCATTTGTAGCTCAGTTGCACTCTTAATCTCTTCTGCTGGTTGAAAAAACATTCCTGGTTCCAAAGGATATCCATGCTCTATTTGTCCTCACAATGAAGTTACAATAAAACGAGTACCCATGCAAGACTCATGGCTGAGTGTAGCTTTCTAAAACATACTGCTCTGAGTACTGTACCTCCTCATCTGCTGGCAAGGCAGAAATTCCCCCCACACAAAACACACACACACACACACACACACACTCACACACATACATATGCATGTGTGGATACACACGCATTGGGACAGACCTGGTCACAGGGAAGCATCCAGTTATTGTATCCAGAGTGCAGAACTCTTTTTGCTGTGTGTATTCATGAGCACCGAGTTGTGCACGCTCAGTCAGAATGTACAGTATATGTGTGTGTGTGTGCATGTGAGTCTTTGTGTAGACACAGCCTTCAGCAGGTTTTAAATTACAACTCAGCTTCTCTGCATAGACAGCCTAACCCATATATTCAACAGTGAAATAAATGGCCCTTCTCCAGACAACTATTTCTTCTGGATTCTATCAGTTTGTTGGTTACCTCATGACTAAAAAGGTTACAGATAAAGACTAGTCACATTCTAACTAGCTGAATAACTTTATCAAACACATTAAGTTGTTTTACTGCTATGGATTTTGTGCTTTTAACTTTCTTGTCAGTAGGACTGATTGCTGTTTATTGCAATTACAGTGGGGAAAAAAGTATTTAGTCAGCCACTGATTGTGCAGGTTCTCCTACTTAGAAAGATGAGAGAGGTCTGTAATTTTCATCATAGCTACACTTCAACTATGAGAGACACAATGAGAAAATAAATCCAGGAAATCACATTGTAGGATTTTTAAAGAATATAATTGTAAATCATGGTGGAAAATAAGTATTTGGTCACCCACAAACAAGCAAGATTTATGGCTCTCACAGACCTGTAACAACTTCTTTAAGAAGCTCTTCTGTCCTCCACTCATTACGTCTATTAATGGCACCTGTGTGACCTCGTTACCTGTATAAAAGACACCTGTCCACAGCCTCAAACAGTCAGACTCCAAACTCAACCATGGCCAAGACCACAGAGCTGTCGGAGGAGAAAAGGAAGAAAATTGTAGACCTGCACCAGGCTGGGAAGAGTGAAAATAAAATAGGCAAGCAGGTTGGTGTGAATAAATCAACTGTGGGAACAATTTGTAAGAAAATGGGAGACATACAAGACCATTGATAATCTCCCTCGATCTGTGGCTCCATGCAATATCTCATCCCGTGGGGTCAAAATGATCATGAGAACGGTGAGCAAAAATCCCAGAACTACACGGAGGGACCTGATGAATGACCTGCAGAGAGCTGGGACCAAAGTAACAAAGCTACCATCAGTAACAAACTATGCCGAGAGGGACTCAGATCCTGCAGGGCCAGGCGTGTCCCCCTGCTTAAACCAGTACATGTCCAGGCCCGTCTGAAGTTTGCCAGAGAGCATATGGATGATCCAGAAGAGGATTGGGAGAATATAATGTGGTCGGATGAAACCAAAGTAGAACTTTTTGGTAAAAACTCAACTCATCATGTTTGGAGAAAGAAAAATACTAAGTTGCATCCCAAAAACACCATACCTACTGTGAAGCATGGGGGTGGAAACATCATGCTTTGGGGCTGATTTTCTGCAAAGGGGACAGGACGACTGATCCGTGGTATGGGAAGAAGGAAAACCTCCTTCCATCAGTGAGAGCATTGAAGATGGAACATGGCTGGGTCTTCCAGCATGACAATGATCCCAAACACACCGCTCGGGCAACGAAGGAGTGGCTCCGGAAAAAGCATTTCAAGGTCCTGGAGTGGCCTAGCCAGTCTCCAGACCTCAGCCCCATAGAACATTTGTGGAGGGAGTTGAAAGTCCGTGTTGCCCCAAAACATCACTGCTCTAGAGGAGATCTGCATGGAGGAATGGGCCAAAATACCAGCTACAGTGTGTGCCAAACCTGTGATGAAGACTTACAGGAAAACCTTTTTGACCTCTGTCCATTGCCACCAAAGGTATGTTACAAAGTATCGAGTTGAACCAAAATTTATTGACCCAATACTTCTTTTCCACCATTAATTTACAATTAAAATTCTTTTAAAAATTCCTACAGGTGATTTCCTGGATTTCTTTTCTCATTTTGTCTCTCATAGTTGAAGTGTACTTATGATGAAAATTACAGACCTCTCTCATCTTTCTAAGTAGGAGAACTTGCACAATCAGTGGCTGACTAAATACTTTTTTGGCCCCACTGTCCCTGATATGTCCTGCCTCTGAGGTACTTTGCACAGCAGCAAAAACAAAGACGGTGAAAAAACCAACCCTCACCCCCTTAGGCAGAGGAAAAAATAGCTGCCATGCAGTGGGATTTTTGGTCGATCGGTTTCCAAAAGCTATTTGTAACTGTCTCTAAGAATCAGCTCCTCAGGGGAGTAATTGTGAGGAAGAGCTGTCCTGTCTGGAATAAAACAAACATCATCATTTTCTTTTTCCATATTCGTCTGATCCATGTTTTTATAATAAATGACTAAACCTGATCTGGTGATATATTTGCTGGTTTAAAGAAAAAACATGGGTTATTTCCAAAATTGGGTGACTTTCAACATATGCTTATCAAAGAAGAACATATTGATACAGAGAAGTCTAATGTATCCTCATCAGTATCAACAGATTCCAAAACAAATAACCACAAAATAACTATTATTATATAACTACTAGAAATTGATAAATGCTCTTTAATATATGTATATTTTATATTTTCTATTATTGGCCATATTGCAGTGTCCATTTGTTTACCATCGATTTAAACAATTTGTTTTGCTTTCCAAAATTAGTTAGGAATTAAGATAGCATCTGCAAAAGTGTGGGCACCTTTCCAAATGTTCAACAAGTGTTTGTTATAAGGTATCAGAACCAGACAAACAGGTTTGTTGTATAGATCCCACACAGGAACACTGTACAGAGAGGGGTGATGAGGGAGTTACGGTGATTCTATGGGCCTGTGACTGACAGCACCCCTGATGCCACATCTTAAAATTCTGGGACCCTTCAAAACCCTAATGGTGTTGTGCTCACACTTAAAAGCCATGGACTCATATGTATCCAACTGAGACTTAAAATTAAGACAACCTACTCTCACAAAGCAGAACCAGGCTAATACGTTTAAGGATGCAACCATTATTGTTTGACAAAATACAAGTACATGTCTTTTGAGACTTGCCAATACTTATGCCATTAGGAACAACCTATTTACTATAATACAATCATGGTATCAATCAGTTTACATGTTACTGTAAATAAAAGCAAAGTACCTTAACAGTTAAAACAGTTAAATCTTAGTTAAATCTTTTTTGATTCATTTACTTTACATTGTTAACTGTTTACTGTTAAATTTAAGGCTGTGTTCACTTTCACATTTGTAAGTTTATTCATGGTCATTTTTGTTTTAATGTTGACTTTAATAATCAGACACAGACGACTAGATTCATTCTTTGTAGTGGTTTTTTATAATTATTTGATTTACATGAAGGGTGTGGTGTGGTACACCTCACAGCAAGAAGGTCCCATCCCAAGTGGAGCGACCTGGGTCCTTTCTGTGTGGAGTTTACATGTCCTCCCCCATGTCTGCGTGGGTTTACTCTGGGTACTCCGGTTTCCTCCCACATTCAAAAGACATGTACTAGGTTAATAGATTATGCTAAATTGGCCTGACCTATGTGTGTATACAGTGGTGCTTGAAAGTTTGTGAACTCTTGAGAATTTTCTATATTTCTGCATAAATATGACCTAAAACATCATCAGATTTTCACACAAGTCCTAAAAGTAGATAAAGAGAACCCAGTTAAACAAATGAGACACAAATATTATACTTGGTCATTTATTTATTGAGGAAAATATTACATATTAGTGAGTGGCAAAAGTATGTGAACCTCTAGGATTAGCAGTTAATTTGAAGATGAAATTAGAGTCAGGTGTTTCCAGTCAGTGGGATGACAATCAGGTGTGAGTGGGCAGCCTGTTTTATTTAAAGAACAGGGATCTATCAAAGTCTGCTCTTCACAGCACGTTTGTGGAAGTGTATCATGGCACGAACAAAGGAGATTTCTCAGGATCTCAGAAAAGAGTTGTTGATGTTCATCAGGCTGGAAAAGGTTACAAAACCATCTCTAAAGAGTTTAGACTCCACCAATCCACAGTCAGACAGATTGTGTACAAATGGAAGAAATTCAAGACCATTGTTACCCTCCCCAGGAGTGGTCGACCAACAAAGATCACTCCAAGAGCAAAGGCTGTAAGAGTGGCCGAGGTCACAAAGACCCCAGGTTAACTTCTATGCAACTGAAGGCCTCTCTCACATTGGGCTAATGTTTAAGTTCATATGTCCAACCCATCAAAGAACACTGAACAACAATGGTGTGGCCTGTTTCAGGGTTGAAGGAGAAAGCCACTGCTCTCCAAAAAGAACTCGCTGCTCTCTGCAGTTTGCACAGATCACGTGGACAAGCCAGAAGGCTATGGAAAAATGTTTAGTGGGACGGATGAGACCAAAATAGAACTTTTTTGGTTTAAAAGAAGAGCGTTAATGTTTGGGAGAAATGAAACAACTGCATTCCAGCATAGACCTCATCCCATCTGTGAACATGGTGGTGTAGAACATGGTTTTGGTCTGTTGTTGCTGCATCTGGGCAGGACGGCTTTTGCCATCATTGACGGCACATGATTCTGAATTCTATCAGAGAATTCTAACAGAAAATGTCAGTAACATCTGCCATGAACTGAATCTCAGGAGAAGGTGGGTCAGGAGGCACAAGACAATGACCCTAGGAAAAGGTTTAGTCAGTGTATTGCTGCACGGGGGGCACACCATATACTAAAAGCAAAGGTCACATACTTTTGCCACGCACTAATATGTAATATTGGATAATTTTCCTCATAAAATGACCAAGTTAAAATTTGTCTCAATTTGTTTAAACTGGATTTATTTCGTCTCTACTTTTAGGATAGGACTTCTTTATCTCCTTTTTCTACTTTTTTTGGTGAAAATACCTGATGTTTTTGGTCATATTTATGCTGAAATATAGAAAATTAGTAGGGTTCACAACTTTCAAGCACCACAATATCTATATATCCTGCCAAAAAAATAAGGTAACCCTTAAACAACAAATATAACTCCAAGTGTTCCGTCTAGTTTTTTGAGCAGTTATATATGATTTGTCTCCATGTGCCTTGTACTAGTAATATGCACCACACAACGAGAGGAAAGACCAGGAGAAAGAACGGTTTTACCGAACTTCAAGAAACAGTTGATGGGTGCAGCCAAAACGACATCATATCATTTGTAATCTGGGCGATTTTATGCCAAAGTTGAAAGATAACACTGGAGATGAAAGTACAATGGTGTGTACATGGGTTGAACCGACAAAAGGAAAACGGAGAAGACTTTGTGAGTTCTGTCAGCAGAACGGATTTGTCATCACAGGAACATTATTCCCTCACAAGGACATCCATAAAGCAACATGGACGTCAGCAGATGGAAAAGTGAAGAACCAAATCGACCATCTTCTGATCAGCGGAGAGTGGAGGTCATCGGTACAAGACTCCCGAGCACAGAGAGGGGCTGATGCCAACAGCGACCACCAACTGGTGAGGACTCGCATTAGGCTACGCCTCAAATCACACAGAAACAACAAGAAGGTCAGGCCGAGATTAGACGTTGAACGTTTACGAAATGAAGAAACAAGGAAGAGGTACTGTGAGGCAGTAAGGAGCAAGCTGGAAGAAACCAAGACTGGGAGTGAAGATGTAGAGGAGGTATGGGAGCAACAGAAGAATGCGTATGTTAAGTCCGCAGAAGAAATACTTGGCTTTAGAAAAAGGAAGAACAAGCCATGGATAAGCGACAACAGCTGGAAACTTATTGAGGAGAGGAGAAACATCAAGAACAGGATTAACAGTACACGTTCGGAGAGAATACAAAACAGAATGAAAGAAGAGTACCGAGAGAAGGACAGAGAGGTAAAGAAGAGTGTGAGGGACGATAAGAGAAGATGGATGGCAGAGAAAGCAACGGGAGCACAGAATGCAGTGGAGAATGGAAGGCAGAAAGAACTGCACAGCATTGTGAGACAGTTGACAAAGCAAGGAAGCAGACCAACAGCCACAGTGAAAGATAAAAACGGAGAGTTGCTGAATTCTCAACAGAGACACGCCGGAGGAGCCACCACAGGAGGAAGAGGAAGGGATAGAAGAACTGGATATACAGGTGGAAGCACCAACCATCCAGGAAATTAAGAGAGCAGTGAAGGACCTAAGAAATGGAAAAGCATCTGGAGCAGACCAGATCACAGCAGAAATGCTTAAAGCAGACATTGAACAGACTAGTAAAGAAATGAAAAGGATTTTTGACCTTATCTGGGTGAAAGAGAAAATTCCAACACAATGGACAAAAGGACTCATTTGCGAGATTCCGAAAAAGGGTAACCTTCAGGAATGTGGAAATTGGCGAGGGGTAACCCTACTGCCCTTGGCCAGCAAGGTTCTCAGCAAGATGATAATCAACAGGATACAGGCAGGAGTGGATTCTTTGCTCAGAAAGGAACAGGCTGGATTTAGAGAAGGCAGAGGGACAGTAGGCCAGATATTCATCCTTAGGAATATTCTAGAGCAAGTCAATGAGTGGAATGCAACATTGTACGTCCATTTTGTAGACTTCGAAAAGGCCTTCGATTCCATACATCGTGGCAGCCTCTGGATCATCATGCGCCATTATGGAATCCCTCAGAAACTGATACAGATGGTCAAGATCATTTATGAAGACTTTCAGTGCTCCGTCATTGTTGACAACGAGACGACAGACTGGTTCCCAATAATCACCGGAGTGAAGCAGGGATGCTGTATGTCAGGATTTTTGTTCCTCCTCGTAATAGACTGGGTGATGCCGAAAACGGTGGCGGATGAGAGAACTGGGATAAGATGGAATTTCATGAGTATGCTGGAGGACCTTGATTTCGCAGATGATCTTGCCCTTCTCTCCTCAACCATGAAGCATCTACGACAAACGAAGTAAAACGACAAAACTGGAGGACAACACAGCCAAAGTTGGACTTAAACTGAACGGACAGAAATGCAAAGTCATGAAAGTCAACAGTAAGAGTGATGACAAGCTGAAGGTTGGAGGACAAGAAGTGGAAGAAGTAGAAAGCTTTGTTTATCTAGGCGCAATGTCACCAAGGATGGAGGAGGCACAGCAGACGTCAAGAAAAGAATAGCCTTGGCCAGCACACAGATGAAGCGGCTATCAAACATCTGGCAAGTCGGAAACATCAGCAGAAAAACAAAAACATCCCTTTTTAAGAGTCTGGTGCTATCAATATTATTTTATGGGTGTGAAGCTTGGAAGCTGACCAAGGGAGAGGAAGAGAAATTGGACATCTTCCAGACCAAGTGTCTGAGAAGGATACTTAGAATCAGATGGCAGCAGCATGTATCCAACAGACGGTTGCTAGAATGGCAAGTAGCGGAGAAGATCGCGAGGAGGGTTAGAGAAGGAGATGGAACTGGGAAAAAAAAAAAAAAAAAAAAAAAAATTGGGCCATGTGCTGAGAAGGAACAGGAATGATGATTGTGCTGTTTCCCTCGAGTGGGACACCAAAGAAGAAAGGAAAAGGGGTCGTCAAAAAACAACCTTGGCTGGATAATGGTGGAGCGGAGAGAAACGGACAGGCTGGAGCACGTGGAATCAGCACGGCGCGCAGCTGCAGACCGAACCAAGTGGAGGAGCGATGTTCAAGCCTTGTGTGCCTCCTGGCACAGTGAGAATTAAAGAAGAAGAAGCCTTGTACCTTGTGTATTGTTATAATCTTGCATGCGTGTCGCTAAAATGTCCATTGATGCTGATGGTGAAATAAATTTAGATTACACCATGTAACAATTTTCCAAAAATTTTTTGTTCCCAGTTGTTAAGTGTGTTTTCCTGATTGTTTGTACCCTAAATGAATAGAAAAAAGTTATTATTCCCTGTAAACTTTGCTTTTGTGGTCAGCACAATCATATTTTGAAATTGATCTATTTTTAAGGATATTCGCCATATTTCAAGATACTTAAGAAGCTTCTGGAATTGTGAGAGCTATCAAGAAGTTTCTAGAACTGTCCAGAATGATCTAGAACTTTCTGGGACTGTACAGAATTGTAGGTAGCTGTATAACTACAGTTCTATAGGGCCACTATAGCCCTTCCAGAGAGACGGAGACACATGATCTAACTGATTGGGATGGCATAGTAAGTGGGCAAAGCCATCACAGACAAAGGGGAACTGACCTAGACAGACAGGTGTGAATTCATTCTCTATTCAGGTTCTGATAACGACAGTATTCACACTTCACCCCACACCCATTACAGGAGGAGCTTAGGAAGGACCACTACTTTCACATGTATATATTGTGTGTTACTCTGCTACCGGGTGATCAGTCTTGCTCTGCTGAATCCTCAGTACACTCTTGTACTTTGGTACTGCATGGAATAAAGATTGACCATTTTTATCGAGTTTGGAGAGACATCCTTTTTCCTTACAGTACACAGCAACTTAGTCCATTTAGATGGCATCAAGAGGTTGCAGACATCCAGCAGACGCATTTTGCTATGCATGTGGCCATTTTATAAAGACGAGAGCGAGAAAAAGTACTCTGTGGAAGCATCTGCTAAGATGTGTGAGGCCTACACAGCATACTTCGGCATGCCTGTTGGTGACCTGTTTCTATAATAAAAATTCATAATTTTCGTTGCCGTGGTCACAAAAGCGAAGTTTATGATGAATGTAAGCAATTTGTTTTTTTATTTGTTTTAGACATAAGCACTTGGAATAATAACATTACAAAGCTGGGAAACAAAACTTGTGTTACATAGTGTAATCAATGCTATTCCCAAATGGAAATGGCCTTTTGCACACATCCTGTTACACCTCAAAAAGTGTTGAGGAATTATTTAATGAACATGACTTCATAGTATTGACTTGGCCTCCAAATTCTTCAGATCTTAATCCGTTTGTGCATTTGTGGGATGTGTTGGAGACCAGTGAGTGTGATCCAACTTGCAGGACTTAAAAAATCTACTGTTCATGTCTGGTGCCAGAGAACAGAACACCACCAGAGGGTTTGTTGAGTGCGTGCTTCGATGGGTCAGAGCCTTAGCAGAATGAGGGGGACCTAACAATATTGAGCAGGTGGTATGCAATGTTAAAGAGCAAGTTTTAATCAACGTTAAAATGGTGATTCTGTATAGATGTACTATAAGTTAAGTACATTTTGTTGTTTTGATTCCATGCTACTCATGTTTTTTAACAATAGCGCCATGATATCAGGAATCACGTCCAAGGTTTAATGCATATAACCAGCTAATTTTTGGAGATAATTCTTTGGATTACTTGTGTCATGTATCATTGTCTTAGTTTCATAGTATTTCTTTTCAGTGCCATTGTCTTAGTCTTTAGTACTTACTGTTTAGTTTTTATGCATCCATGTCTCATTGTCAGTCTCGTTGTTCTTGTCCCACTGGCCGTGAGGTGGGTTTTGGATCATTATCCTGCTGCATTATGAATCCTTCACCACAAAGATCCAAACCAGATGGCATAACATGTCTCTGAATAATGGAGTGGTACATTCTGTTTGATACACTGGTGTATCAACCTCTCCACTTTTCTTCTCCTTGCATAAACCCCTATTTTACTGCCATATATCTCAAACTTGGGTTTATCAGTAACTTTTTCCAGACTACCACTTATCCTTTATAACCTTTGAATGAAGAGCTGCTCATTGAAGTTGCTCACTCTTTATTCAATGCGTTCTGTATCTGTGCAGAAGTTGCTGTTCTGTCTCTCAGTGAGCAAAGCTTTATGTATCGGTCCTCTGATGCTATAGTCACATTTGGTTTGCCTGATCATTTTCAGATGCAGATAATCCAATGTTGGGGAGTTTTAGAGTGCCTGGCACTGCTCACATAAAAAACATTATGGGAAAAGGTTCAGGAACATCCAAGCCAAAACCACCAGACTCAAGAAAAGCTTATTTCCACGTACTGTTAAAATAGTCGCACCATCCACATGGCCGGATCATGAATAAACTACTTCAGACTATACTGCCCTATCCCTGATCCTTGCAAAGTACTTCATCAACAAAACACCTAGATCTATACACTGACCTCCGCTAGCTCTACTATTTGCACACTGTATCCTGTACTTGAACACCTTAAGTATGTCTGGTCAATTTCATTTCATTTGTTAATAAACATCCATTCCTGCATTTCAGGACTACAACTCATTCCAAAGAAAGTTTAGATTGTCGTGGTTATTTTACATTCTGCTTACTTAATCAAAAATCACTCAATCCGAGTCAAAGTTTTCAGTGGAGAAGCAGGCAGCAGTTTATTGCATCCACCCATGGGTACAAGTAATAAAGATGAATACGCATCGTAAAACCAACAACGTGGAAGTGAAAACAATCTTCAATTCTCTTTTTATAAGTTGTTTACGTTATGTATAAACATTATGTCACTAATGAGAAGTTACTAAAGTTTATAACATCCCCACATAGAAGGCCAGCCATTACACACACACATTAATACAAATCTAGTTTGAGTTTGGGCATTCTCAAAGCCTGGGTGAGGATTGTTGATCATTCCTGATCATTGTTGGTCACTGTAAATCCACAGGTGCAAGAGCGATAAACATCCTTGGCAAGGCTGATATGATCAAAACATTCATTAGCCCGGATAATCAAAACATTCATGAGCTCACAGCCTTCCAGCATGCATATAACACAGAATGAATGTACAATGCATAGGAGTCACTACATGAATAAAAACATTAATAAAATGAAGCAATTAACAAAAATCTTCGTCAAGATGGCAAAGCATTTACCACTTCGTAATGTTGCCAATCCTTTTCACTACACTTAAAAGACATTTTGGCACAGAGGATACCAAGTGATTTAGTGTTTCAGGTGTTTTTTGTTCCATTCTTCCTGCAAACATGTCTTAAGATGTGCAACAGTACGAGGTCGTTGTTGTAATTTTCATTTCAAAATTCTCCACAGATCAGGGGAATTGGGGACAGATCAGGACTGCAGGCAGGCCAGTCCAGTACTCTCTTGTTCCGCAGCCATGCGTTTGTAATGTGTGCAGCATGTGGTTTTGCATTGTCTTGTTGAAAAATGCATGGACATCTTTGGAAAAGATGTTGTCTTGAATGCAGCTTAAGTTGCTCTAAGATCTAAATGTACTTTTCTGCATTAATGCTGCCATCACAGAAGTGTAAATGACCTTTGCCAAGGGCACTGACACAACTCATACCATGACAGAGCCTGGCTTTTGGACTTGTTGCTGATAAGAGTCTGTATGGTCCATTTCGTCTTTGATCCAGAGCGCACGGTGTCCATTTTTTCCAAAAAATACCTGGAATACTGATTTGTCTGACCACAGTAAACATTTCTACTGTGTGATGGCCCATCCTTGTCAATGCCACCATGATTAACACGAGGCTTCTTTTTTGCACAGTAAAGTTGTAAGTGACATTTGTGAATGTAACACCGTATTGTAGTGCTTGACAAAGGTTTGCCAAAGTAATTCCTTGCCCAAGTGGTTCTATCAGCTATTGTTGTATGGCGGTTCTTGATGCAGTGCCGTCTGAGGGATGGAAGATCACGGGTGTTTAGCTAAGCTTGTGCCCTTGGCTTTTACACACTGAAATTCCTCCTGATTCCTTGAATCGTTTAATGATATTATGCACTGTAGAGGGAGAAATATGCAAATCCCTTCCAACCTTTCTTTGAGGTACATTGCTTTTAAATATTTCAATAATTTTCTCATGCATTTGCTGACAAACTGGAGATCCTCTGGAAATCTTTGCTCATCAAAGACTCAGCCTTTCCTGCTGCTTTTGTACCACATCATGATTACAATCACCTGTCTGAAATCACATCATTATTTGGTTTTAAAATTTGTTTTTGCTAACTAAATCAAGTTGACCAGATAAAACATAAAATATCTCAGGTTCATACTGTCTGCAATGAAATAAAAGTCAAAGTAAATGTAAGGAACACTGTGTGTTTTTTACATGCATTTTTTTACCTGCATCCATACTGTCCCAACTTTTCTGCTGATTTGGGGTAATATATCTGCCTCTTCATCACAATAAGGACCACACACCATGCCAGTATTGCTGATTTCCACTACCTATATCTATAGTATCTACTGTGTTTATTTTTTATGTCTATTCATTTTTATCTTCTTTACTTAGTATCATATGTCTAGTAATTATTCTTTATTCTAATCAGTGCACTGGAGAAGTAGTCTGAGAATGTTTCATTTATTCTATGCAACCCTGTACTGGTATAATTACAATAAAATTGAATTGAATTGAGTCTGGACGTGGTTTGATACTGAGCCATGGTTTAATAGTTCTTTGCTTAGAAGAACTACTTTACCTCTGACACTTTCACTGAATTCTGATGCCATATTTCCCACTGTTACAATGCTCTGCTGACAACCTGAAGCTTGGCCATACTTATAATAGGTCAACAGTGGCTGCACATTTATACTTATGAACTTAAATGAGCTTCTGATGAGTAGATTTGAGTGTGCTTAAATGGAAAGGATAAGCACAAATGTGCTCACTTGGATTTAGTAGTGTAAACACACAAATTCTTAAAATCATGTAATCATCATGTAAAAAATAAAATCACTGGAATTGTTGTTGATTGTATGATTTTATAATGGAAGACATTGCACCCCCATTGTGTATCCTATTCAAGTTTGTTCCTAGTGTAAATATACAAATATCTATAGTGAATGTTGCTAAGATTTTTACCTTTTAAATTCTTAAAGCACAATAAACCTTCTGACAAATAAAGCTACACATAGATTGAGTTTTAAAACAATTGTGTTTTAAAACACAATATCTATAAATTCAGGGTTAGTTAACTTAGTAATAATAATGACCCCATTTCTGAAAATATTGCATTGCTTGTTTTTAATGTTGGTTCATGTTATGTTGCTACATTTGTAAGACGACTTCTGTCCAAAAATAATGCAGCTCGACATTGCTATTGGAACTCCTGCTATAACGTATGGTTTGTTTTAATAATCTAACCTGCTGTCCAAATTATTTGTTCATAGCGATTGGAAAAATAATGGAAGTAGACAGTTCTCTGATATGGTTCTTGATCTACTTTGGAGACAAAGCTCCATCAATCTGCAGAGTACAGCCAGAAGAACCAATGAGACAGTTCCCTTTCATTGAAAGTAGTTGAGGTTTGAAGATGTCAAAACCAGGTAAACATTTTGCCATAGGAAATAACGAAAATAGGATTCCAGCAATATGAATATTAGTCATTTGAACCATTTGCAGTGTGAATGCAAAGTAGAGTTGCTCAGTGGTGCCAGATCATAGTGCTGAGTCACTGTGTTTGTATCAGAAATCTACTGAGGTGAGGTATGAATTCCGTTCCATGAAGTGGGTGGTTCTGTGTGATGCCCACATAGAATGGATCCCTTATGAGAGTTTACCAGAGGGTTTGCCTCACTAAGAGCTTCCGAGTCTCAGCACTCCTTGGTCTGTATGTGACTGTATCCCTGTTACACCTATGTGGATGTTGCAGAATAGCACGTACTGTTACAACAGTTGTAAAGTTCTAGAGAAAATTTAATAGCTGAGTTAAAAGGAAAAAAATCTGAAAAATCAACCGCAAAAACAATGGGGACAAGAAATTATCCGTAATATAGTAAAGATTGCCATTGTGAATGAAGGATTTTATCCATGTTATGTTATTTCTTTAAATATATTATATCTGTGTTTAGCTTTTTTATTTGCATTAGTCAATGTGTGTTTCTCTTTCTCTTGCATCTCTTTGTCTTTAAAAAATACATATGTCAACATCCTACAGAGTACTTATAAACCATCAGATGATTTTTGAGAACTTTCACTTCACTAAGTATTGGCACAGATGCTTCTAAGTTATTGACAATTTTCAGTGTCAGGATGGCTCTTACTCACATTGGTATTACACTCTCTTATTATGACATGCTTTGGAGTTTATTAGTGGAATCAATTGATCCTGTAAATATGAACACTAAACTAAACAAAAAAGCTAATCCGTGTGGAATTCATAATCACAAACGTAATACAGACAAAAGATTTGCTTGATGCATGCTTCACCTCTGTCAAGAAACACCAGACGCCTCTAGTAACAATGCGTTTCAGATGACAGGATTCTTCCAAGGGAAAACTGCAATGGGGAGCTGTTAAATGAGTATTATAAACAGTACTAAGGTAGTGCTCATGAAGAACTGGCGTGTGAGGGAAACATTATTAGAGTCTGCCAGAGCGGGAGAGGGATAGCCAAAATCAAGGCATAAACGTGTCCATGAACTTTGCATAAAGTATACCCTGATTCCTATGTTTCAAATATCAAGGTTACAGCTTGCAGCTTGTTGTTCACCTCAAAGCAATTGTTTCATTCCAAATCCATGGTTTGTCTTTGTTTTTCTGTCCAGTAACCTATTGACTGAACTACACCCAATTGTACAAAGCATTTTATGAAAATTTAGGTGGATAATTGCTGATATTCCCTAAAGATGTTTCTCCGAAGATTAGCAATGTTTTGTATGGCTGATAGCAAGGGATACAGTTCTTTGATCATTTGCTATGATACTAGTTAATTGTAGCTGTTAAGATTAAGTCATAGCCCACTAGGATTGTGTTAATGGTACCTTGGGTTTTGCTGTATTGTCATATGTAATGTAAAAAGTCTGAGAATGGCTAGCAGATTTTTTATGGCTACAATCCAGCTAGGAGTGAGGCTTTATTTCTTCACATTTAGATACACATGATGTCACAGGCCATGCATTCCTTGGTGGATTGTCATTTGGCATGATTTTGAATTTAGAAAACATCCCACAGCATTGCCTCTGATCCAGTCAACAGGGGGTGGGGGTAGATTAGAGTAGGTTTATTATGTTCTTTGGTAGAGTGACTTGTGTGCTTAGGGTCATTGTTTTGCTGCTTGACCCACATTCTCTTAAGATTCAGTTCACGACAGATGTCCTGACATTGTCCTTTAGAATTTGCTGATGTAATTCTAAATTCATTGTTCAATAAATGATAAAAAGCCATCTTGGTCCAGATGCAGCAAAACAGATTCAGACCATAATAGTACCATCACATTTCAAAGATGGGATAAAGTTCTGTTTGGGTCTCACTCATCCACAACATTTTTCAGTGGCATTCTGGCTTGTTGTTATAGTTAGTGCTCTTGCTTCACTTGGAAAAAATGTGTTCAGCCTTCATTACTGGCAAGACATTTGTCACATTTTAAGCTTTGGTGAGGTTAGAGGTGAGGTTGGTGACCTTTCGAAGTAAAGTGCAGGGAGGGAAATCCATCCTACCATCACAGGTGACAAGATAACGAGGGTGAGACTACAAGGTTAGAATGTATATATGCTAGTAATCAGACATATCCAATGCCCCAGAGAAAGGAAGGATTTATAATTTTAAATTTCTCAGCAAATTTTGTCTTTATCAGTTCAATAATACAGCAAATTCACAAAAGCGGGTGATGTAGTATTTTCGAGTAGCGTGATATTTGGTTAATACTGCCATGTCACAATTATTCCACCAGTACATAATTTTGCTGAGTTTCACCTGAAATTGGGTTAACACATGAGTAACCCATTGGAAATTCAATAATGACTCTTAATTTGCTTCAGCTGTGATGTGTTTATATAAACACTACCCTGTGTTGTGTTCAAGATGTGTTGCAACCATGGTGCGGTGTTAATATTGGCAGCTGATTTTAATTTCGTTTTAGTCTTTTAATTAAAAAATTATATTAGTTTTAGTCAAATTTTAGTCATTTAGTTATTGTTAGTTTGTGTATCACCAAAATTAAAACCAATTTACTCTAGTTTTAGATTCAATGAAACTTCAAAAATATTTGGAATAATTTTAGTCATGCATTTTTAAAGGTTTTGCAATTTTAGAGGTATTACTTATTACTTACTTTAATAAACAATATTTTAAAAGATATGTTACACTCAATAAAATTTTAACACTCAATTATGGAAGCAATATGAACACGTTTTTCTTCAAATACATTTTGCATTTATTTAATATTATCATGCTAACAATTTTACTGAGATGACAATGTCTAATTAAACAGTGCAGTGTGTACATACAATATGACTTCATTAACTTGTGCTTAAAGTGGCTTCACACTGCTAATGTTTTTGCCATGCTGTGGGGCTGTATTATTTGCTGTCTTAGTGATTAAGGCTAGAGACAAATGAATCGATCCATTTATCCGTTGTTCAATATGACGGACAGTGTAACATTTCTTCATAGTTCAAGTTTTCAAATGTTACTTTTTATTTAGTTCTTGTCTCATTTTAGTTCTGAAATACTAGGTCGTTAACAAATATTTTTGGTCATAGTTTTCGTTAACGAAATTAACACTGCCATTGTTTAGACTAAGGAGTTATCACAAAGGCAGAAAGAGGACATAATGGTATGCAGCGGTATAAAAAGATATCCAAGACCTTGAATGTTCCTAGAGACACAATTGGGAGCACTGCATGGATAGAGGCAAACATGCCTGGCCGTGGGAGAAAGCCCAGAATTTCATCACAAGGCCTCAGCCATCTTATTTGGACAAGGAAGAAAATCCCTTGTGCTACAGCAAAAAACTTACATGTTGACCTGATGAAGGCTGGGACAAATATATCAATGTCAACTACCAGGAGATCACTTAACCACCAAGGACTTCATGGCTGGACTCCACTAAGCATTCCACTCTTGACCAAGAAGCACAAAAAGGTTTTTTGGAATATGCCAGAATGAATTTGGATAGTTCTGGGACAAATCAAAAATTTAACTGTCTGGCCATATGGATCAGCAATTTGTCCTGTGCAAGAAAGGTGAACCTTATGACCAAAAGAATACAGTGGTGTGAAAAAGTGTTTGCCCCCATCCTGATTTCCTATTTTTTTGCATGTTTGTCACACTTAAGTGTTTCGGAACATCAACATGCAACATTGTGGCACCCTTAGCAGCAACAACTGCAACCAAGCGTTTGTGATAACTTGCAATGAGTCTTTTACAGCGTTGTGGAGGAA
This sequence comes from Ancistrus triradiatus, assembly GCA_025084515.1. Lineage (NCBI taxonomy): Eukaryota > Metazoa > Chordata > Actinopteri > Siluriformes > Loricariidae > Ancistrus > Ancistrus triradiatus. The sequence continues at coordinate 182,012 of JAJAGP010001527.1, forward strand.
TTTTGGCCACTCATCTTTGCAGAATTGTTGTAATTTAGCCGCACTGGAGGGTTTTCAAGCATGAACGGTCTTTTTAAGGTCATGCCACAGCATCTCAATAGGATTCAGGTCAGGAGTTTGACTAGGCCACTCCAAAGTCTTCATTTCAAGTCAAGTCAAGTCAGATTTATTTATATAGCGCTTTTTACAATGGAGCAT
>JAJAGP010001528.1:0-20698 GCA_025084515.1 Ancistrus triradiatus
TAACCATGGCCAAGACCAAAGAGCTGTCGAAGGAGACCAGGAATAAAATTGTAGACCTGCACCAGGCTGGGAAGAGTGAATGTACAATAGGCAAGCAGGTTGGTGCGAATAAATCATCTTTGGGAGCAATTGTAAGAAAATGGAAGACATACAAGACCATTTTTAATCTCCCTTGATCTGGGGCCCCACGCAAGATCTCATCCCGTGGGGTCAAAATGATCATGAGGACGGTGAGCAAAAATCCCAGAACTACATGGAGGGACCTGATGAATGACCTGCAGAGAGCTGGGACCAAAGTAACAAAGCTACCATCAGTACTATGCCGAGAGGGACTCATATCCTGCAGTGCCAGGCGTGTCCCCCTGCTTAAGCCAGTACATGTCCAGGCCCGTCTGAAGTTTGCCAGAGAGCATATGGATGATCCAGAAGAGAACTGGGAGAATATCATGTGGTCAGATGAAACCAAAATAGAACGCTTTGGTAAAAACTCAACTCGTCATGTTTGGAGGAAGAAGAATCCTGAGTTGCATCCCAAGAACACCATACCTACTGTGAAGCATGGGGGTGGAAACATCATGCTTTAGGGCTTTTTTTCTGCAAAGGGGACAGGTCAACTGATCCGTGTTAAGGGAAGAATGAACGGGGCCACGTATAGTGAGATTTGAAGCCAAAACCTCCTTCCATCAATGACAGCATTGAAGATGGAATGTGACTGGGTCTTCCAGAATGACAATGATCCCAAACACACCGCTCGGGCAATGAAGGAGTGGCTCCATAAAAAGCATTTCAAGGTCCTGGAGTGTCCTAGCCAGTCTCCAGACCTCAGTTCCATAGAAAATTTGTGGAGGGAGTTGAAAGTCCGTGTTACCCACTGACAGCCCCAAAACATCACTGCTCTAGAGGAGATCTGCATGGTGGAATGGTCCAAAATACCAGCTACAGTGTGTGCAAACCTGGTGAAGACTTACAGGAAACATTTGACCTCTGTCATTGCCAACAAAGGTTATGTTACAAAGTACTGAGTTGAACTTTTGTTATTGACCAAATACTTATTTTCCACCATAATTTACAATTAAATTCTTTAAAAATCCTACAATGTGATTTATTGGAATTTTTTCTCATTTTTTCTCTCATAGTTGAAGTGTACCTATGATGAAAATTACTGACCTCTCTCATCTTTCTAAGTAGGAGAACTTGCACAATCAGTGGCTGACTAAATACTTTTTTGCTCCACTGTATTTGTTGTAAAAAAAAAAAACCTTTCAAGTTATTTCTTTAACAGTTTGGCTTCAAACAAACCATAGCATAATCACATTAACCCATTCCTAACCCATTTGTCAGCATTTGTCACATTAACCCATTCCAAACAAAAACTAGATAAAAACAATGAAGGCCAAAACGGCAAAGTAATTTTCTCCTTTCACCCAAGCATTTAAGTGCAGCATTTCCAATTAGAGGCTTTACACAATAAGTTTTTACTAACTAATTAAGGTTTATTTTAGGTTTGCACAGCAAAGGACCACTCACCCGCCCCTGGCAATACTGTGAAATAATCCGGTAAATACACACACAGACCTAAAACTTGTATGAATCACAAAAACTGAAAAAACTTCTCTTCACCAGATGCGGGAATTTAAAGAAGAGTGGTTCAATCCATAGAGCACTGGTTCCCAATGCTGAGCCTCTATGGTTCGATACCTGCTCCATACAAGTTTCCAGTCTCTGTGCATATCTGGAGGATTAACTCCCAATATCACCAGATGTGGCTTCCCAAGTCTCAGGGTGGGAAGTCTGCAGTTGTTATGTGACCATACCATGGGTGCCCCCATATTACAGACATGCAACAAAATTACTAAGGGTAGTATGTATTAATTAAGAGTGTACACAGTCCCTAAGTATCTGTGTAATCATAAGTGATCCAACAACACAGTCTAAGGCAGTGTTTCCCAACCATGAGAAATGTGCTGTGAGAAATCATCAGGTGTGCCATGGTACTCTGGGCGGTGTGTCTGGACAGGCAGAACAATTACATTCTCTTCCACTAGACGGCAATAAGATATCAGCTTTGTGTTCAACTAAACAGGCCTGGGCCCAAGTAAATTGAGAAAACTGAGACTAGATTTTCATTATATTTCAATAAATACACTTGTTGTGACATTTTTGTTTGGTGGTGTGCCTGGTGATTTTTCTAATGTCAAATATGTGCAGTGGCTCAAAAAGGTTGGGAAACACTGGTCTAAGGTGTATATTCATACACAATTTAGAAAAGTGTATTTACTTGTTATGTTTTTTTGTCCTAATCCTGTGTAGACTGTAATTAAGGCAGTGAGCAGAGCCAGTGACTGATTAGTTCATGCTCAGCCTGTAATCTGCTTCCTTTCTGACTCCCTAATGAAGTAAGATAGCTGCTTGTGATCTCAGGGCTATCATTTTCTCTTTCTACAGCTCAAACTCTACACTTGCCATTTCTTTCAGCTCCTCAATTTAGCATCTGTTCTAAAACTCTAACCAAGGCTTTGAAAGTAGGTGCAAAGCCTAAAGCTTGTTTAAAGGAAAATCAAATATGGTTACCCTGCAGGAAAAATAATATATATTTACATAACAATATATAATTACAAATACAGGCGTGCAATAAAGGATTAAAAGGAAAGTGCTAGATTTATTATAAATGTCTATAAATATCATATAGGCTGGATAATTATGTACACTAGTGTATAATGTTATGATTTTTTTGTTGTTGTATTGTAAAGGAAACTAATTAAACACAATGGTGGAATGAGTATGAACACCCTACGAACACTGAGAATCTTTCTTTCTTGCTGGTGCTTTGTATGGCCTTTACCTGACACGCACGTCCAAACCTGATCCGTCATCTGTCCCAAGGTTTTGGATGTTCCCAGGATCTCCCTCCTCTCCTTTCCAACGCACAGCTCTCCCACTTTCCCGGCCTCGTCCAGAATCTGACGCAGTGCATGCTCACCTACAGTACCTTCACACATATATCGACAGGACTCACAGACTAACCCCAAAACATGCTGATCATAACCTGTTAGGGTCCCCCTAGTTTTTCTCCTATTCCCTGCCTCTAACTGAATTTCCCCATCACATGCCAGCCTCCAGTCTGCAAGAGTGGGGGCCAACATGGGCTTCCACCAAACACGTCAAGCCAGCTATCCAGTCTTTCAGAAATGCGTCAGGCTTGCTGGAGGCCACCAATTTCAGTACTCTGTTTTCTTCTTTCACCACATGAGGTCAAAGCAACTGTACAGACTCTCTGATTGATATGTCAGCCAGAAATGTCACACTTCCTACCCAGACAACACGACCAGTATGTTCAGGCATTTTCCCAATAACAGCCTGAATGAATTACTGTTGTTTCACTGATTCAGCTGTGCATTAAAATCACAATATGGTTCTTAGTAAATAAATTACATATTTAAATTAAAATCAGCTGCAGCAGGAACCAAGATGCCAATATAGATCGTACAGGTACGTGCTATTTACAGTCCATCCGATCAACGCCTGTTTGCAACAAAAATCTGTCTAAAATATTTGAATGACAGCAAACTTGTATGTGCAAACCCTTGGGACAAGAACTGACAGAAAAGAGAACTGCAGTCTTGAAGGCAGAGAGTAAACGTGGTAACATTTCTCTCGTTTTAGTTATCAGCAAGTGTTTCAAAGTTTATAAAGATACAAATATAGGAACTACTGTATTGTATTTAGTACTGTACTAAATGTTTTCATATTGTGTTTTAATTAATATTATTGTTTAAAATGACATTTCTAAACCACTATATGACTATAGTTATGCCCACTCAACGTCCATTTCTGTCAACAGAATGTAATGTGGACAATAAATGGCGCATACCTGTATTTGGAAGGTGGGAAGAAACTGGAGTAGAAAGGCTGAAGCAGACATGGTGAGAACATACAAACGCCATACATTCAGCAAACAACCTGGGACTCGAACCCAGTTCTCCAGGGCTGTGAGGCTACAGCGCTATCCATTGTTCCCCACAATACAATTTATGAACACAAATAATCATGATACAGCTAAAGTTATAGTATGTGGTGGAGTTCAGTCATATAATGTGCTGATTTAAAATTAAAAGTTTAAAAAGTAAACCTTTTTCTGTGTCAACATGCTTGCTTACCTGGTAGGCCATTCGGATCTTTGAGCCAGGCTTTAGCCTGATTCATCTTTGACTCAATTAGAGCCAGAGATCTCTTCATGGCCTCCGTGTCCTTCAGAGAGAGGGAGAAAGAATGAGATAAGTGATGAATGTAAGAAACTAAAAATTGTACAATTAAAAATCACCCAGATTAACTGTTTCCACGCCCATCTGATAAGGTTATGACTAAACTCAGATTGTGTGTGGTATTTCACAATGCACCAATCTGACACTGGTACTTCCTGGTCTGAAAAAATATAATAACATAATAGGTATTGTATCAAATCTGGCAATCCATTGCTTTATGACTTTAATGTGTGTTATGGAAACTGATACGTGATGGATCTTGAGCACAAGCATAGTACAACTGCACACTGATACCATGCATATGATGTTTTCATAAAGAAAACACCACAGAGCAGGCCTTGTGAAACTAAGTGACCCAGCCAGTCTGAAGGACAGACAGCACCTGGCATTCAGAAACACACACACACACACACACACACACACACACACACAAACATTTTGGATTTCTATTATTTTGAGGACTTTACAATGATATAATATAGCTGTAGCTAATTAATGCCACACCTAGCCCTACACCTAAACACTAATCTTACCCTCAGCAACACAAATAATTTGGCCATTCTTTCACAAGAAAGCTAAAAATTTTGTACAAAACCAGTTTTCCTCAAATGTCTCCACACGTCAAAAAAAGTCAAATCTTTCTATCATTGGGGAGATGTTTGGTCCCCATAAGGATATATAAACTTGATCAAACAAACACACACACACACACACACACACACACACACACACACACACACACACACACACACACACACACACACCACTTCACACTCCATTGCTCCCACTCACACATTTAGAGGAAATTTCAAGCCTGTCTGGCTCACTGCCTTTGCCTGTGTTGCTGCCTGGAACAGTCTGATCCATTAGCACACATGGGGATGCGGTATGATTTCCCACAAAGCAGTCACATTTTCTGTCAGACTTATGACAAAGACAAAAAGGAGTCAGGCATCCACATGCCACAGCAACCACGGTTTGTGTATCATTAATTTTCTACCCTTCATGGTTTAAACCTCCAGGGAACCAAATTCATGACTCCTTGATAACATGTCAGTCCTGCGGTCACACAACAACCCCACACTGTACCAAGTATGAATCATCGGTGACCTTCAAATACCTATATTTACCTCACCATTGCTGCTCCCCTGCCAATGTACAGTGTATGATCCTAATCTAGGGTAAAGCATGTATAAGCCTTGCTCTTAATCACATGGCAAGGCTGATGTTCTTTCTCGCATCCCTGTCAAAACATAGACTATACTAAGGGGTATTTTGAGTCAGAAGTTGTTTTAAAAACATACTGCACACTGAGTAGTAAGTCAAGTAGTAAAACCACTAAGGGTATACCAATGTAACATAAACAGTAGTAAACAGTATGGGAATGTATAGAGCCTGAGCAGTCTAAAAAGTCCAGCAAGCATAGTCTGCTGTCACCGGTCTGTAATTCAGTAGGGTAAGACAGTGGTTCCCAAACTTATTTTCTGCAGTTGTGAGTTAAGGGTCTTGCTCAAGGACCCAACAGTGGCAGCTTGGCAGAGGTGGGATTTGAACCCTTGACCTTCTGGTCCAGAGTCCAGTACCTTAACCGCTAGGCTACCACAGCTCTTAGGCTTGGAAGTAGATATTTTTTAATAATGGCCTATAAAACGGATACTATTGGTGCTCATAAAACACCATGAACTGCAATGCGCATTGTTTGGTGCAGGGTTTTCATTCATTCATTTTCTTATCTGCTTCATCCTGTTCAGGGTTGTGGGAAAGCCGGTGCCTAGTCGGCAGCACATGGCACAAGGCAGGAACAACCATAGATAGGGTGCCAATCCATCAAAGGGCACAGACACACACACTCACACACTAAGGGCAATTTTAAACAACAATTAGCCTAACAAACATGTCTTTGGAAAGTTAGAGGAAACCAGAGCATCCGGAGTAAACACACACAGACATGGGGAGGACATGCAACCTCCACACAGATGGAGTCCGAGGTCAGGATCAAACCTGGGACACTGAAGGCGTGAGGCAACCACGCTAACCGCTGTCCCACCGTTCAATCCAAAAAATTTTCAGCAAGTTTTAATATTTGTATAACAAAAATGGCAGCTCCTGTGGCTCAGAGGTAAGAGCCACCTGCTGGAAACAACAGTTATTAAGGACCTGGGTTCGAACCCCAGATTGCCCTTTCAATATGAAGGTCAGATAGTGTGGTTACAGAACCCTAGACTGGTGCCCTGTACAGGATGTACCACAGCCTGCACTCAGTGGATTCGGAGACCCCCTGAGGCACTGACCAGAATAAGCTGGAGTAAAATAGGTATTATGGATGGATGACGTTAATAATAATGCAGAAGCAAAAATGGGCCAAACAGATGCGGTTTCATTCGACAAGAATCAAATTCCCCCACCTCTCCACAACCTATATCCAGTAACAGCTGCCTTCAAACTCCTGAGACACATGAGCTCACATTATTTGTAAGCTGATGACTTATTTCCCTTTGCCTGCATTATTCCTTGAATTCAGACTGGAGTCGGGGTGAATTCAGGAATTGTACAGATGAATAAGGTCTGATGCATTATGCATTAGTACCACACTTACTTTTGCATCACTAGTACCACAGGCTTGCTTTCTAAAGCAACATGAGCCAAGTCCACATATACTCCCACATAGACACACAAGATTTGTATATAAACACCAAACTTTTTTATTTTCATTCCGTATGGCAATAGATGTATTCGTATTAGCATTTACTCACAGACCCTGTGTGTTTGTGTGGGAGTACATAAGTGGCTTTGCTCAGACTGCCTTTAAAAGCAAGACTTTTGCTGAACGCTGACGTCCATAAGGCACCTGATGAATGTTTTATGACGTGATCAGAGGACTCTTTGAACACCCACTCAGGGAATATGTAATGAGCTTCTGCTACGTCCTGACAGCTGACACGTAAGCATCTACGGCTTAGAATTACAATGAGTGTTAAGTCACTATTAATAAACCTGGGAAATGAAGATAAGAAAGCAAAAATGCTATTAAACTGTGTAAAAGGTGAACTCAAAGCGCCGCATACGCACACCTACATTTATTTGGTACACCTAACTTGTTTCTACATTCACTGGCCATGTTATCTGCCCTATTAGATGTACCATTAATGATCAACTGTTCCAGTTGTCAGCCAGCCCCTAAACCATCCATCAGTAGAAAAATCCCACCACTGATCAGTATTAGCACTGACATGGTAGTGATGACAGGGTGTGAGATACCGGTAACGAGTATTGTTTCTGGGATCAGTGTCAGTGCTGGGTGGAGTACGGTACACCAACCAAACAACCAGCCAACCGCATCCTGTGGGCAGAAATTTACAATGACAAAGGACTGCTGGCTGAGTAACACATGTTGTGGGAAAAGAGTATTTTAACTATACATCAGTGTCATGGCTGTACCACACAAACACTGTGGACTGTGGTGACCTAGTAGTCAATGTACTGGACCAAAAGGTCCAAGGTTCAAATCCCACCCCTGCCAAGCTGCCACTGTTGGGTCCTTGAGTAAGACCTACAGTGGTGCTTGAAAGTTTGTGAAACCTTTAGAATTTGCTATATTTTTGCATAAATAGGACCTAAAACGTCATCAGATTTCACTCAAGTCCTGAAAGTAGATAAAGAGAACCCAGTTAAACAAATGAGACAAAAATATTATACTTGGTCATTTATTTATTGAGGAAAATGATCCAATATTACATTAGTGAGTGGCAAAAGTATGTGAACCTATAAGATTTCTCAGGACCTCAAAAAAAGAGTTGTTGATGCTCATCAGGCTGGAAAAGGTTACGAAACCATCTCTAAAGAGTTTCGACTCCACCAATCCACAGTCAGACAGATTGTGTACAAATGGAGGAAATTCAAGACCATTGTTACCCTCCCCAGGAGTGGTCGACTAACAAAGATCACTCCAAGAGCAAGGCGTGTAATAGTTGGTGAGGTCACAAAGGACCCCAGGGTAACTTCTAAGCAACTGAAGGCCTCTCTCTCATTGGCAGTGTTCAGGAGAACACTGAACAACAATGGTGTGCATGGCAGGGTTGCAAGGAGAAAGCCACTGCCTCTCCAAATAGAACCATTGCTGCTCATCTGCAGCTTTTCTAAAGATCACGTGGACAAGCCAGAGGGCTATTGGAAGAATGGTTTGTGTACGGATGAGACCAAAATAGAATTTTTTTTTGGTATAAAAGAAAAGCGTTATGTTTTGGAGAAAGGAAAACACTGCATTCCAGCATAAGAACCTTATCCCATCTGTGAAGCATGGTGGTGGTAGTATCATGGTTTGGGCCTGTTTTGCTTGCCATCTGGGCCAGGACGGCTTGCCATCATTGATGGAACAATGAATTCTGAATTATATCAGAGAATCTCAAGAGAAGGTGGGTCATGCAGCAAGACAACGACCCTAAGCACACAAGTGGTTCTACCAAAGAATGGTTTAAAGAAGAATAAAGTTAATGTTTTGGAATGGCCAAGTCAAAGTCCTGACCTTAATTCAATCGAAATGTTGTGGAAGGACCTGAAGTGAGCAGTTAATGTGAGGAAAAAAACCCACCAACATCCCAGAGAGCTGAAGCTGTTCTGTATGGAGGAATGGGATAAAATTCCTCCAAGCCGGTGTGCAGGACTGATGAACAGTTACAGGAAACGTTTAGTTGTAGTTATTGCTGCACAGGGGGGTCACACCAGATACTGAAAAGCAAAGGGTTCACATACTTTTGCTACTCACTAATATGTAATTATTGGATCATTTTCCTCAATAAATAAATGACCAAGTATAATATTTTTGTCTCATTTGTTTAACTGGGTTCTCTTTATCTACTTTTAGGACTTGTGAAAATCTGATAATGTTTTAGGTCATATTTATGCAGAAATATAGACAATTCTAAAGGGTTCACAAACTTTCAAGCACCACTGTAGTAAGAGTCTGCTAAATGACATAACTGTAAATGTGACGTCTGGACAATGACTGTCCTATAGCAATCTTTTGATGAGTGAAATAGAGAATGGCTGACAAATGTGCAGCTAGAGTCAAAATTTTGGGCACCAACAGTCAAATTACATGTTTTTTTTCTGATTGTCTGAATGAAGAGAAGTTAACATAACCCATGCAAGAAACAAAACAACTAAGTTGTGGGACTACTAAATTCTCAGGAATGGTGCACAAACCAAATTTGTGCATAGTGGCTTTGTCATGCTTTGTTCCGCCATTCTAACATAGAGTAAGCCAGTCTTAATAGTGTTGTGACACAGACTGACAACAAAAATCTGCAAAAACTATTGTACCTGCCTTCTTTACAAATGACACAGATTGCAAGGTGGTGTAGGTTTACATCAGTATTCAAGATGAGCTGTTGTAGGTCAAGGAGCATTCTTACCACCAGTGGTACTGTAGAGCTACATAATAGCTTTGGATATGTTGTGTATGCATGGTGTAGAAAAAAAATAGGCTTGACAATAATTGTTTTTTCCTGAGAACTGACCCAGGAAACTGTTGTGCATGAGCTAAGAGCTAGCAGGTTCAACAGGAAAAACACCATTCATTTAGAGTAAAGCCACACAGGCGGAATAAAGATTTCACACAGACAGAGCGCAAAGACTACACTGTCACTTGCTTATACAGAAACAAGTGACAAGCTAAGCTTGATAACAAGTTAAAAAGAGAGACATGATAACAAAGTGACACTTGATGGGAGACAGCAGCAAATGAACAGTGCAGAACACCATCCTTTCCAAACACCAACATACATATGCTGACAGTCTCATAGCACAATAATAAATGCATTGCGTACAATCACATGTCCTGCATTACTGCAAACACACATACACACAAAGTATGCAAGAGCATGAAAGGCTCAAATGCTGCATGCTAGACAATATACACCGGGAAAGTGGAAGCCTTACCTTCTACAAGGAGGAAAAGAACAGAAGAGTATGGAAAAGAAAGAGGACAAAAAGAAAGAAATCAAGTATTTAAAGCAGGAACGTCAGGGTCAACAGAAAACCAGAGATTTCAGAAAGCATAGTATATGCAGTGGGTAAGAAGAAAACTGAATGCACATGCTGTGATGAACAGAACAGTCAAACATAACTAGAAATGAAATTTCCTATGTTTATTTATCTATCTGTCCTTTTTATCTCATCAGGGTTGCAGATTCCCTGGCACCTAATGGAGTGAAGACTAAAGCATGCCCTGCACAGGATTGGTGCTGTTTGGCTTGAGCATTGGCTCACACATTGGCTCTCATTTATGACGCATGATTTGGCAGTAATTTGCTAATTGATGCTCAATAATTTCCTCATGCTGTAATTTATCACATAGCTGTAGCATTCTAATCCTGAGTGTGAAACGTATAATTACATTTGCAGGCTATGTAGTGGTGGGTAGGACCTTAAGCACAACGTTAAAGCCTTTACATTGACTTAAATCCACTTTATAATAAACTACAAGAGTAATTTTTCTATGAATTAGGCTGTATATTTTATTCAACTGACCAATCAAATATTTTGTCACAACAAAGTAAAGAAAAGTACTACTGCCTATAAGAACAGTTTTGAATGTTACCTACTTTGTGCGTGACATACCACACATAAATGTTAGAAAATATTTAACAGTAACTTTGATAATATTGTTCATTTTGATACAAGATTTAATATAATTATTGATAGGACCTACAGTGGGGAAAAAAAGTATTTAGTCAGCCACTGATTGTGCAAGTTCTGCTACTTAGAAAGTTGAGAGAGGTCTGTAATTTTCATCAGAGGTACACTTCAACTATGACAAGATAGACAAAATGAGAAAAAAATCCAGGAAATCACATTGTAGGATGTTTTAAGAATTTAATTGTAAATTATGGTGGAAAATAAGTATTTGGTCAATAACAAAAGTTCAACTCAATACTTTGTAACATAACCTTTGTTGGCAATGACAGAAGTCAAACGTTTCCTGTAAATCTTCACCAGGTTTGCACACCCTGTAGCTGGTATTTTGGCCCAATCCTCCATGCAGATCTCCTCTAGAGCAGTGATGTTTTGGGGCTGTCAGTGGGCAACACGGACTTTCAACTCCCTCCACAAATTTTCCATGGGGCTGAGGTCTGGAGACTGGCTAGGCCACTCCAGGACCTTGAAATGCTTTTTATGGAGCCACTCCTTCGTGTGTCGAGCGTGATCCAAGCGGTGTGTTTGGTATCACTGTCATGCTGGAAGACCCAGCCACGTTCCATCTTCAATGCTCTCACTGATGGTAGGAGGTTTTGGCTTAAAATCTCATGATACATGGCCCCGTTCATTCTTCCCTTAACACGAATCAGTCGGCCTGTCCCCTTTGCAGAAAAACAGCCCCAAAGCATGATGTTTCCACCCCCATGCTTCACAGTAGGTATGGTGTTGTTGGGATGCAACTCAACATTCTTCTTCCTCCAAAAACGACGAGTTGAGTTTTCACCATAAAGTTCTATTTTGGTTCCATCTGACCACATGATATTCTCCCAATCCTCTTCTGGATCATCCATATGCTCTCTGGCAAACTTCAGACGGGCCTGGACATGTACTTGCTTAAGCAGTGGGCACTGCCTGGCACTGCAGGATCTGAGTCCCGTAGTGTGTTACTGATGGTAGCCTTTGTTACTTTGGTCCCAGCTCTCTGCAGGTCATTCATCAGGTCCCTCCGTGTAGTTCTGGGATTTTTGTTCATTTGATCATTTTGACCCCAGGGGATGAGATCTTGCGTGGAGCCCCAGATCAAGGAAGATTATCAATGGTCTTGTATGTCTTCCATTTTCTTACAACACTCCCACAGTTGATTTATTCACACCAACCTGCTTGCCTATTGTAGATTCACTCTTCCCAGCCTGATGCAGGTCTACAATTTTCTTCCTGGTGTCCTTCGACAGCTTTTTGGTCTTGGCCATGGTTGAGTTTGGAGTCTGACTGTTTGAGGCTGTGGACAGGTGTCTTTTATACAGATAATGAGTTCAAACAGGTGCCATTAATACAGGTAACCAGTGGAGGACAGAAGAGCTTCTTAAACAAGAAGTTACAGGTCTGTGAGAGCTAGAAATCTTGCTTGTTATTGGGTGACCAAATACTTATTTTCCACCATGATTTACAATGAAATTCTTTAAAAATCCTACAATGTGATTTCCTGGATTTTTTTCTCATTTTGTCTCTCATAGTTGAAGTGTACCTATGATGAAAATTACAGATCTCTCTCATCTTTCCAAGTAGGAGAACTTGCACAATCAGTGGCTGACTAAATACTTTTTTGCCCCACTGTACTTTAGCAGAAATAACATGTAGCCTGTAGTTCTGTAGCTGCTGATAAGTCTTGCAGGACTGTCAGGAAAAATTTCAGACAGTACTGGGATGAGTAGCCCTTTTCAGGTCATGCATTTTGATCCATTATTCAGTTTCTACTGAGCTTTAGGTAATGGAGCACCAATCTGATATTCTTAAACCAACCTGAATCAGACATTCCTCCACAGTGCTTTACAGTCGGGATGAGGTTTTAATGTTGGTGTGCTTGTTATTACACAGAGATAAAATAGACAGAATTTAGAATACATTTCTTTAAAACTTTATGTGTAAATCTGGGTAATTCCATACAGTTATTCTTTCTTGTTCATCATTATTTAAAGTACCAGTGCTTTTTCAGAGTTGTGGTTATATTTAGACGAGCAGTCTTCTTGAGTTTCTTACTCTAGCAATTTTTTGGATGACTGATTTTGCTTTAGCTTTAGCAACATTATTTTACTTCACCAATGTTTGGGCTCCTCTACCCACCTCTGCAGCTTTGTATACAATGAGAAATCTTTATATGCAGTGTGTCTGAATGTTGTCTGTGAGGAAAATCGAGTAGAATGTGGGATGAGGCAGAGATAGGAGTGGTATTGTTTTGGCACAGGGTAAATGAGGTGAGGTGTACAGTGCTGTAAAAAAGTCTTTCTTTCTGATCTGTCCATTTCTTTTACTATTACCACATGTAGTTGCTTTCCAACAAATTTTGACATAAGACAAAAAGAACTCATGATGACATCTCCACATTTTATCTGCTTTTACATTACATTTAGTCTTCTAGTGGACACTTTTATCCAGAGCTAATTATAACATATATGATATTGCAAGATACAATCCAAGCAACTGTGTGTTACACTTCACTTAAGTGCCCAGCTGTGGCAGTCTGGCACTGAAGGGGTACCTTAACTGCTGCACCACCACAGTCCAGGTGAGGTGACCTTTTCCTGATCACCCTGAATCCAACAATTTGTTTTAAAATAATAAAGTAGTTCCATTTACTGAAGGCAATGGAACTACTGTTACTCAATTAACCAATGTAAATAAATTATGCAAATAAAAAATAACAAACTACATCCACAGCAGTGTGAAACACTAATCTCCAGTTAACAGACACGTTTGGTTGCAGTCCTTGCCATTATTTGTGGTACAATCAGTTATTTTGGCTAATATGCGTTTTGCATAACATTTTCCTTCAATAAATGGAATGATGATGTTAAAACTATTTTGTGCTTCCTCATGTTCATTTTGTATAAGTATCTGAGGACATTTAGTGCGACTAAAATGCAAAACCTGGAGGACATTACGAGGGGACAAAGACTTTTTCACATCACTGTAGCTTGTGTTTTTTATTTGGGCAGTATACACATACTTCACCATGAGACTAGCATAACAGCTAGCATTTTTACTTACACTACACATGTCTACGTATATAATGAGCTAAATACCTTGTTGGCCCAGGCCTCTTCATCCCAGGAGGTGAGCTGCAGCACTCTAATAATCTCATTAATCTCAGCACTCATCTTCTCAAAGGTGTAGTTCCTATTCTTCAGAGCCTCCTCCACCCCATGGCTCTTGGCTGACTTTGTGGTCACAAAGATTTTTATGGCTGAAATGACCAATAAATGAGATTGCAAATCAAAAAACTGCATAAAGCATTTAGTTCTTTGTGCAACCTCTTTTTGCCTTTATGCAACCTCATGTGTCAACAAATCACTGTGCATGCATTATATGTGGGAACAGGAACTCAAACAAGGTCATACTGCATGGAAAATAATAAGAATAGTTGAAATATAGACCAAGGTAGTAGATTCTGGAGCAAAAGCTGCTGAATCAAACTACATCTAGGGAAAAGCTGGGGGGTGGGACTCGGCATTAGCAAGTGGTTGCAGTTACTATTGTTGCAATACCAAGAGCAGGCGTGAACAGATGCAGCTTGTAGCTCTCACCTGATATGAGCACCGGCAGCAGCTCCTTCACTGTGTTCATGGAGTTTACAAGCATCATACGGTGCTCTTGGTGTGTCAGCTCCTGCTGCCGCTCATCAATCATCTTTGCCATTTTCGTCATCCCTAATGATAACGAAGGAAGTTCTGTTAAGTATCACGCAGATGTGATGTGCTCCTAACATAGCTGTTTGTTTTGTTTACCTGGATCTACGGATACAATGATACTGTACTGATACCAATCTGACTCCAGTCCTGTACAGCCACAGCCCTGCGTGAATCTGTATTTTATATTCTCAGAAGGTAAGCTATATAATTATAGCTATTACACATTCCTTTGAGAGGCAAAAAAACCATTATGCTCTCTCCACCATGCTTCATATTTTGGATAATGTTTTAATGTTGGTGCATAGTTTGTGTTTCTCCTATGTTTGTATGTGGATTTCTGTCTAAAGGTTCAACTGTCTCATATCTTCCAAAGAATAGTATTTAGGAATGAAAAAAGGCTTTTTTGAAAACCACTGGCTTTCTTTGTGATGTCCTTTCATCGGAGGAGGTATTCTCTGGTGTCTTCACGTACAATACTGTGTTCCTACCATAGCACATCCTACATGCATGTTATGGACATGATACCTGCTAATTAGTAAGCTCACGGGATGAGAGGTTAAACTGAGAGCAATGCAATGCATTTGCATTGAATATATGATATTTATCTGTGTAGAGTCACAGTATGGATTGTGGTATTTACTTGAAAATGCAGGTCTCCTTCTCGTAGCTCATAATCATAATACTTTTGTATTATACTCTGTTTACTGACAGCATGTACAGTGGTGCTTGAACGTTTGTGAAACCTTTAGAATTTTCTATATTTCTGCATAAATATGACCTAAAACATCATCAGATTTTCACACAAGTCCTAAAAGTAGATAAAGAGAACCCAGTTAAACAAATGAGACAAAAATATTATACTTGATCATTTATTTATTGAGGAAAATGATCCAATATTACATATTAGTGAGTGGCAAAAGTATGTGAAAATCTGATCATGTTTTAGGTCATATTTATGTAGAAATATAGAAAATTTTAAAGGGTTCACAAACTTTCAAGCACTACTGTACATATAGTCCATACAGGCAGTACTAGTCAAACTAGCTTTTTAAATGTAATTGTTAGCAGACTAAAACTTTTCTTTAATCCAATAAATACATTAAATAACTCTGTGAGAAAACTATTTCTAGATCTTTCTAACTTTACTTTTTAGAACTAAAAATAGAAAGATGTTGAATAATCATAACATTCCAACAATTCTATAATGAAATCTTAGATGTATTGATTGTATTTGAAATGTTTTCACTTGTGTAAATTAAACCAGTGTCTAACGACATCCATGATAGACAGTCATATGTCAAAAACCCCACTTTTCCTTGTCAAGGTTGTTTGGGACTCCATTACCTAACCCCAGAAAAACAGAGGACTCAGACATAAGTGTGCTCTGGATGAGACACCAGTCCATCACAGTCCAAAAATCATATCCAGACCAAATCATACTTAATACATTAAACCTAGCCCATGAAGACCATAGGCATAATTAACATGCAATTGTAGAGGAAATCACCTGGTCCCAAGTTTTTAGTGTATGTGACCAAATCCTCCATGGTTTCCACCACCTCTGCTACTGTCAGGTACTCCAGGATGCCTTTACAGACTCGAATGATTTTACGCACCTGATGGGAAACACAGTCAAGATGAAAACTCATACTATATGAACATCCTAAATAGTTCCTAAATAAATTATGCTCATATTGTCATTACCAAAAATTTTTTTTTAGAATGTATTAATGGTTTATACACTCTGATCAAAAAAATATAAAGCACCCAGATAGAAATGTCAGATTGCCGGAAAACTCGGCATGCAGTTATGTATCAGGCAGATATGTAAGTGATTACAGGTGTGGTCTGGTTAGACACGGGGTCTTGCTACATGTGTGTGTAAAATGCTTCCCCCACTGCTCTATAAAAAGACTCTCAAAAGCAACTTTTGGGTAGTGTCCCTTTTGGTGAGAGATACACTACATTTAATACAATATTTTTATACAAATCATAATATGCATAAAAATTTTAGTGAAAAGTTGAATCTTTGAAAAAATGTATTAGGGTATTTGGTATGTCCCATTTTGCTGTTATGACTGTGTATGACTGTGTGCATTCGAGTTGGCATGGACTCCACAAGTTTGTGCAAAATCCGACGGCCCATGTTAAGCCAGCATGATTTCATAATATTCCAGAGATCACCCAATTATGTTACTGAATGTTTGGCTTTCTCGGTCCTCAAGTGCTCCATAAATGCTCTATGAGGTATAGGTCCACGTTCCTGTGTAGAAAAGTCCATGAGAGTCAGCACTTATGTTCTTTTTTAGTCTTCAAGTAGTGGTTGCAAAGCTTTGGGGTCGGTTTTGTGTCAAGATCACAAAGAGAGAATGACAATAACGTTGGCTTTTTAGAAATGTATGTATTAGCTTAAGATAAAAATCTCTGATGGGAATATTGTCCAAATATTTTACTCACAAGAAGAAATCTTACACATTTTCTCTTCCCTAGTTTCTGGAAATATTTCAAATGTAACGATATCAGAGCAGAGCTGCAGGGTTAGTGAGTGCAGCGTCATGTCTTGTGATAAAGAGTCCTGTGACCAGCTGAATCTGTGCCGTACTTCTAAAGTACCTACACTGATAAAAGACACAAAGTGCTTTTGACGTGCATTGAAAGTCATGTGCTCAGGGTGAAATGTGCTACACTACACATCCCACATACAGAGAGAATCAGGATAACACTGTACACTGTGAGCATGTGTACTTCATTCGGATTCTTCATTCACAAATCTGTCAGAGCAGCAAATGGTCACTGATTATTACGTTCAAAAAGAATTTTCAGAAGCAAAAGATTCATTAGGATTTAGTGTAAAGAAATAGCTAACAGTCATCATTCATTCACCTTCAGTAACCACTTATCCTGTTCAGGGTCACAGTGTATCCAGAGCCTATCTACTGCAGGGCACACACTTTTTCACACTTATTTACAGCTAGTTTTATTGATACCCATGGATGGGTGATTCTGTCACACTAGTAATGCATCCATACGGCTACATTGTGTTAGCTTTTACAACCGTTTAGGCTGTCCACAATGTATAGACAACTGTTCTCCATTTCTCTGCACTGCCTCAAGTGACCGGTCGTGATGCTCTAGCATAAAACTTATCAACCTTTTTTGCCTTATTTTTCTAAATACAACCAATGTATAGTCCTATGAAAGTACATTCCCTTCCCAATTTCTTCTGTTTTTGCAAATTTGTCAGACTTGAAACTACTTTTAACATTAGAGATATACAGGGGTTGGACAATGAAACTGAAACACCTGGTTTTAGACCACAATAATTTATTAGTATGGTGTAGGGCCTCCTTTTGCGGCCAATACAGCGTCAATTCGTCTTGGAAATGACATATACAAGTCCTGCACAGTGGTCAGAGGGATTTTAAGCCATTATTCTTGCAGGATAGTGGCCAGGTCACTACGTGATGCTGGTGGAGGAAAACGTTTCCTGACTCGCTTCTCCAAAACATCCCAAAGTGGCTAAATAATATTTAGATCTGGTGACTGTGCAGGCCATGGGAGATGTTCAGCTTCACTTTCATGTTCATCAAACCAATCTTTCACCAGTCTTGCTGTGTGTATTGGTGCATTGTCATCCTGATACACGGCACCGCCTTCAGGATACATTGTTTGAACCATTGGATGCACATGGTCCTCCAGAATGGTTCGGTAGTCCTTGGCAGTGAATGTGCAATTAATGAAGATTGGCCACCAGACTGGTCCAATTTAGCCATGAAACCTCCCACAGTAAAATGACAGGTGTTTCAGTTTCATTGTCCAACCCCTGTATATTTATACTATTTCTGACAATTTTTAACTGATGATTTCATTTATTGCAGGAATATGCTTTCACTATGTGAAAAAGTAACTGCCCCTTAAATGCTAAATCAACCAGTTAAGCAAATTTAATTAACTATTGGGTTCAGTTTCACTAACCACACCCAGGCATGACTGAATATTCAATCTTAATATCTGGAAATATAAAGCAAGCTAAAATGTCTCAAAAAGCAGCATAGGATGCAATGCTCTGAAGAGATTCAAATACAGACTCAAACCAAAATCACTGAAATCTACCAGTCAGGAAAGGGTTACAAAGCCATTGCTAAAAAATAGAAAAAACTTGGAATAGTATTGAATCTTCCCAGGAAAGGCCAGCCTACCAAAATGTCACAGAGAGCGAATTAAAGCGGTACTGCAAAGAAGAGTGGGTAAAGTTTTTCCACAGCAATGTGAAAGACTAAGCACAAATTATCATAAATTTTTTATAGCAGTTGTTACTTTTTCACATGGGTGATATACACTACTGCGCAAAAGTCTTAGACCATCATTATATTTGTTGTTTTAGCAATGGTATAATGACCATATATAACATATTGTCAACGATTGGACATAAAAATGTCAAACTTGGATTTGTCACTCTATAACACTCTTTTCCACTGATCTTCATTCCAATCTTTGTAAGCTTTAGTGTATCTTAGCCTTTTCCCCCTGGTCCACTTCTGAAAAGGCTGATACAATTCCTCAAAAGGCCATTCCTGATCAAGCTTCTTAGGACTGTAGAAGGGTCAACTTGGCATCCCAATGAAGCTGCCAATGAAGCTGCTATTGCTCAAGTGTAAGAGGAGGTCACATTAAATACTGGACTGTGGTAGCCAAGCACTTAAGGCACTGGACTATGGACCAAAAGGTCCAGGGTTCAAATCCCACCTCTGCCAAGCTGCCACTGTTGGGTCCTTGAGCAAGGCCCTTGACCCACAATTGCTTGGATTGTAAGATGTGTCAATTGTAAGTCGCTCTGGATAAGGGCATCTGTAAATGTTGTAAATGTAAATGTAAATACTTCCCTATAGATATTTGTCATTCTTCTTTCAGTGATTTAATACTGCAAACAAATTTTCTGTATTTTTGGTTGTATTCTAATAAAGAGAAATAATTACATATGGTCATTATACCATTGCTAAAACATATATCTAATCTAACAGGGACTTTTGCATGGTATTGTAGGTTTGTATAAATCTTAAACGTCAATAAATGGAAAGACCATTTAAAACCCCCATTTTGGGTTTACTCGTATTGTCTTTATCTTCTGTTAAAATTAGTAGGGTGCTCTGAAACATTTAAATGTGACAAATTAGCAAAATAGGTTTGGTTGAGGAGCAAACAGTTTTTCACAGCACTGTAGATTATGCCTCTTCACCTATTGGGGTGTTTTGGAAGGTGGAGGAAACTGGAGTGCTCAGATGACACTCACCTTAAACACATGGCAAAATCTAAACAGACATTAACCAAATAGATGAAGATATGTGACACCGCAATGACCATAATGTATTGAGTTAATAAATAAACAAAAGTGTCAATCATTTAATGGGAGTTAAAACACAAAGTCACTTTTTTTTAAATAAGATTTCAGCAGATTCCTGCAGTACCACGATCAAGTTAAAAGAGTAGAATACTAGTGATCTTTGTATGAAAGTTATGGAGGAATCATTTTGAAAATAGGATTCATTTGACTAGGTTGTACTTCTCACATTATTACTAAATAACCATAATAGCTATCATCAACTTCACTAATGTACAGCATGGTCAACATCAGGAAGTGGAGATCTCGTTTGCTGTGTACCTCGGCCTCATCAAAGGTGAGCAGCAAGTCTGATGTGCCTGAGAGAATGCCACGGGAGCCATCAATAAGGTAATCTCGAGCAGGAACTGAATAGGGATCCATCCTTAGCATCCGAGCTGCTTCTACCAGCTTCGCACAGGCATTTTCCACCCTAACAAACAGAAACAAAGAAATTAAATGTACCAACCCATTACAACAACAGAAAGGAAAAATAACATAACCAACCATCGCAGATTGTGAAGAGCATGACTGACCAAGCAAAAACATTTTCAACAGTTTCTTTTCAATGCAAATATACAAGCAACAACAACCACTATAGACCAAAAAAATGAATGGCAGGGTAGTCAAATATAATGTACTATATATATATAATGTACTATATATATATATATATA
>JAJAGP010001528.1:20798-35866 GCA_025084515.1 Ancistrus triradiatus
CTAGCTTTCTAGCTATGCTGCTATAGCTAATGCTGCCGGGGTCTCATGCTACACTTGGCATCAGTGATTGACATGGCATCAGTGATTGTTAATAAACACTGTGCTCTTAATCAATAACTAATTACATTTTCTGTTTTCTCTCTAAGCTGTGTTCGGCAGTTCCGGCCCCACACATGATGTTCATCTGATGGAGCTCCACTCAAGCTGCTTCCGTCATCAGCTCCAGCCCCATCATACCCGGGCCACTGAATGTCGATGTGCATAATTCACATTTCATTCGACCATGACCCCATGACTGTAGTTTCGCTCTTAGATTTATCATCATACCCGGGCCACTTAATGTCGATGTGCATACTTCACATTTTATTCGAACTTTGACTCCATGACTTTAGTTCGCTCTTAAATTTATCATCTACACCGCCCAAGGAGGTTGGGTCCATTGTTGAGTCTTGGTCCTCCCAAGGTTTCTTCCTAGAACTATGGAGTTTTTCCTTGCCACTGTCACCCTAGGCTTGCTCAATTTGGGATTGGACGTAGTTATTAGGAGATAATCTAAACTTGTAAAGTTGCTTTGAGACAATGCTCCAATGTAAAAAGCGCTATATAAATAAATCTGACTTGACTTGACTCGTTTCATTTAATGCGCCTTA
Source organism: Ancistrus triradiatus (assembly GCA_025084515.1). Lineage (NCBI taxonomy): Eukaryota > Metazoa > Chordata > Actinopteri > Siluriformes > Loricariidae > Ancistrus > Ancistrus triradiatus. The sequence continues at coordinate 21,449 of JAJAGP010001528.1, forward strand.
TAACACGGTGCGCTTTATAGCCCGGAAAATACGGTAGTATGAAGTTTTGAAGTCAGTTTTGATTTACTCGGCGGATAAATGGTGTAAAGAAATGGACAAAATGAAGGAGAAAAAATGAGAAAACAATTTTTTTTCAATTAAGAAATGAGACGTGGACTCTAAATGAAAGATGTGGCTGTTCACTGTCTCCAAATTTGTTATCTGTTGACCTTAAGAGAATCGCCAAAACAGAGCTAAAGCAGATTCTTTGTAAATCGTATGACTCATACTAAAGAATGGAAAAAGCAAATCCTGGTTTCAGCAGTTTGTTGTCTTCAACAAGAGACTGAACTGTTAGCGACTATGTTGCATGGCAAAAAAGTCCTTTATTATGAATATTATTAGCAATAAATCTATCTGTTAAACATTAACTCGCGTATGAATGGAATTGTTTTTGTTGTTGCTTTATAAGGCAATAAGCCACTCGAGCTCGTGGATTACAGTGATTTTATCATGGGAAAGGGTTAGTAGGTACGACAGCAGATTTATTTATACACTTGTTGACTGTTGTCCTTAACACATGCTTTCCTTCTTGTAGGTGGCAGCATCCACCTTAGCTCAAACGCAAAATACCTGGAATATTATTTGAGAGCAGTATTAAATATATAAATTGAATTGCATATATTGTCTACATTTGTGTTGCAACAGCAACGGCATACTCTCTTCCCTAAGCTTTACGATTTTTGGCACTACTGCTACTAAACAGTACTGTGTGCTTACAATATATCTTGGTGGTAAGCACTTCTAGTTATAAAATCAATGTGAGGATCACACCCGGGACTATTTAAGATAATTAACATATTGTAATTAAATTACACTAGGGCTGTGCTAAAAAATCGATGCAGCAATATATCGTGACATATATTTTTGCAATATACAACATATACAAAATATTGAGTTTTTAAGTTAAAAAAAAAAAAGTTTTTTAATGGGGTGTAGCTGTCGCAGTAGAGTGTTTTGACTCAATTTGTCCGACCACTGTAAGTTTAATCCATAACACAGACAAAACTACACCTCAAACTTATTGAACTACTAATGGTTATGTGTTCATAATGTATCTTTAATGAACAGGAACAACCAGTTTGATGCTTTTCACCAAACTAATAACTATGTACACTACTGGTCCTTCTCAAAAAATTAGCATATTGTGATAAAGTTAATTCTTTTCCGTAATGTAATGATAAAAATTTAACTTTCATATATTTTAGATTCATTGCACACCAACTGAAATATTTCAAGTCTTTTATTGTTTTAATACTGATGATTTTTACATACAGCTCATGAAAACCCAAAATTCCTATCCCACAAAATTAGCATATTTCATCCGACCAATAAAAGAAAAGTGTTTTTAATACAAAAAAAGTCAACCTTCAGATTATTATGTTCATTTATGCACTCAATACTTGGTCGGGAATCCTTTTGCAGAAATGACTGCTTCAATGCGGCGTGGCATGGAGGCAATCAGTCTGTGGCACTGCTGAGGTGTTATGGAGGCCCAGGATGCTTCGATAGCGGCCTTAAGCTCATCCAGAGTGTTGGGTCTTGCGTCTCTCAACTTTCCTCTTCACATATCGCACAGATTTCTCTATCGTTCAGGTCAGGAGAGTTGGCAGGCCAATTGAGCACAGTAATACCATGGTCAGTAAACCATTTACCAGTGGTTTTGGAACTGTGAGCAGGTGCCAGGTCGTGCTGAAAAATGAACTCTTCATCTCCATAAAGCTCTTCAGCAGAAGTGCTCCAAAATCTCCTGATAGCTAGATGCATTGACCCTGCCTTTGATAAAACATAGTGGACCAACACAGCAGCTGACATGGCACCCCAGAACATCACTGACTGTGGGTACTTGACACTGGACTTCAGACATTTTGGCATTTCCTTCTCCCCAGTCTTCCTCCAGACTCTGGCACCTTGATTTTCGAATGACATGCAAAATTTGCTTTCATCCGAAAAAAGTACTTTGGACCACTGAGCAACAGTCCAGTGCTGCTTCTCTGTAGCCCAGGTCAGGCGCTTCTGCCACTGTTTCTGGTTCAAAAGTGGCTTGACCTGGGGAATGCAGCACCTGTAGCCCATTTCCTGCACACGCCTGTGCATGGTGGCACTGGATGTTTCTACTCCAGACTCAGTCCACTGCTTCCGCAGGTCCCCCAAGGTCTGGAATCGGCTCTTCTCCACAATCCTTCTCAGGGTCCGGTCACCTCTTCTCGTTTGTGCAGCGTTTTCTGCCACACTTTTTCCTTCCCACAGACTTCCCACTGAGGTGCCTTGACACAGCACTCTGGGAACAGCCTATTCGTTCAGACATTTCTTTCTGTGTCTTACCCTCTTGCTTGAGGGTGTCAATGATGGCCTTCTGGACAGCAGTCAGGTCGGCAGTCTTACCCATGATTGCGGTTTTGAGTAATGAATCAGGCTGGGAGTTTTCAAAAGCCTCAGGAATCTTTTGCAGGTGTTTAGAGTTAATTCGTTGATTCAGATGATTAGGTTAATAGCTCGTTTAGAGAACCTTTTCATGATATGCTAATTTTGTGAGATGGTTTTCATGAGCTGTATGCCAAAATCATCAGTATTAAAACAATAAAAGACTTGAAATATTTCAGTTGGTGTGCAATGAATCTAAAATATATGAAAATTTTATTTTTATCATTACATTACGGAAAATAATTAACTTTATCACAATATGCTAATTTTTTTGAGAAGGACCAGTATATATGTTCATAGAAATAATAAAGTTCCCAACAAAAACATTTCCCGATTCATAATTGCTGGTCCAATTTAAACCATAATATGTGTTCCAAAAAGAAACCACTAACAAAATTAATTACTTAAGACATCTGATTGTCCATAAGCAAACAAACAGCTTTAATACTAGCATCAGCAAATAAATAAGTACTGAGCAAATACATAGAATACCTCTCTTCTTATTTTACTCAACACTTTACTCTTTCAATTCCAGGTTACGTTCATTATCTAATGTCCCTTTTAATATTGTCCAGGATGTATGTGTATGTGTGTGTGTGTGTGTGTGTGTGTGTGTGTGTGTGTGTCCTAATGAAGTTAATGATGTCCAGTGCTCATTACATTTGTGGGAAGACGGAAGTGCAGAGCTTACTTAATAAAGGCCGGAGGCATGTCTCTCTTCATGATCTGGTCCTCTGTGGTCTGTACTGTCTCCTTCCCCACCTGAACACACAAGAAAAAAATACTCATCCAAAACGACTCATTGAAAAGAACTAAGGCATGACTGATCATCTCAAAAGGCAACAAAAACAGCAGCACAATGTAGAATATTTCCAAAAATTTTTCTTTACACTATTGCTGCTAAAGTGCATTTAACCAGGCTCAGGTATTCTCACTCATTATATACAGCTTCTGTATTACATTTACATTTACATTTACAGCATTTAGCAGATGCCCTTATCCAGAGCGACTTACAATTGGTACAGTCTTACAGCCAAAGCAATTGTGGGTTAAGGGCCTTGCTCAAGGACCCAACAGTGGCAGCTTGGCAGAGGTGGGATTTGAACCCTGGACCTTGTGGTCCATAGTCCAGTACCATAGTCCTGTTTGGATCTGTTATTCACAAAAACTAACTTAAATAAAGATCACAGAAAGACTTTACTGTATTGGTAAAATATGCTGTTAATTACAACACAATACAAAATAAAACAAAGTGTGGTTAAAATCACATTATAAAACAATATGTAGGCTTATAGTAGTCTAATACTGTATATTAACAACTGGCAGACTCTGCCTTTGATTTGGGCATCTCACAACATGCATGAAACTGTCCTTGCTGCCCTAAACAATTTATGCATACATGTTTAGAATTAATATGCACATAAATTAATCGCATAGTTTAACATTTTTATCAACATGATCTATTCCAAGGTAATAAATTAATATAATGCAAAATGGTTTGCCAACCATCTATTACATTCTGGAACTCATCACTGTCTCTCCTCATTGTCTTATGAAGGACTGGACCTGCACCTCACTAAAACACAGCTTTCAAGAGCTAACAGTAAAATGTACTGTGCAAAAGTCTTAGGCCACCATTAGATTCGATATAGCACTGTTTTAGCAATGGTATAATGACCATATATACTTACTTCGCAGTCTCTTACTTATAATACAACCAGAATCTGTATTCAGGATTAAAACTGGAAATAAAATCAGAAAAAACAGCTTCTATAGGCCACAGTTTCAGTGCAATCTCCCCTTAAGCTGGCACTAGCAGTATCTGGCAGCTTCATCGGGATGCCAAGAAACCACTTTATCGGAGGGGGAATGGGGTGAAAAGGCTAAGATATGCTAAAGCTCACAAATATTGGAATGAAGATCAGTGGAAAAGAGCATTATGGACTGACATTATGAACAAGTTTGAAACTTCTGTTTCCAATCGCCAACAATATGTAAAATGTCTACATTTAGGTAATTTAGCAGACACTCTTATCCAGAGCAACTTACAACGGATACTATCTTACAATCCAAGCAATTGTGGGTTAAACAATTGTGGGTCATACTCAAGAACCCAACAGTGGCAGCTTTGAGGTGGGATTTGAACCCTAAACCTTCTGGTCCATAGTCCCGTACCTTAAACCACCATGTCCCTCATATACAACGCTCATTATACCACTGCTAAAATAACAAATGTAACTGTGGCTTAAGACTTTTGCACATTACTGTATGTTTCAGATCACTAAAACATTTCTGCCATTTAACCCCACTCTATCAGTTACCACACAGCCCCTCCCTGCTGCCTACTGCAAAACAGATCTATAGAAAATAGAAAATATATATACAAAATATGAGTCAAACAAGAAATTAACTCCAGAGTAATTTAAATAAACATTACTTTCTGCATCTATTTTTCTGAATGCCACTTCGAGCAATTTTGTTATGAACACCAAACATGGCAGTATGTTCCCTTGCAGTGGCCATACAGAAAAGTCTGTGAACAACAGAATTATGTTTTATATGAAGCCTTTCAGTTCATAAACTGCTTAAAACACTCTCCTCTGGAGAGCCTTAGGTCCTCATGAAGACTGACAGTGCTTGTTAACGGAGTACTTTAGAGTGGTTGTGCACAGTAAGGCTCTGTGTGTGCTAGATAGGCAGCGAGCTGTTCCACTGCTGCAGGCTGGGAGATCAGCCAGAGGAACCAGCTGATCAACAAAACACATGCCAAGCTCATCTGCAGCTACCGCACCCATTTATAAAATACCTCCATGGCCAAAACAGAGCACACAGAACTAACACTTGTTTGACTAATTGGATAATAAGAGTATTATCCCAGATACTACATGTTTGGTAATGCAAAAAGGTATTAGCCTCAAAAAAGATTAGATAACCCCAGTCAATGTAATAAAAACAGACAAATCATTGGCATGTCTGCTATATCTCAACCAGTCCAGAGATCAGGACACCAGAGTGATGATTATTATCTCTGTGCACATGGCCTTCCATCCATCTGTTCTTTTCCATATGTTAAACTACAAAACATCTAATAGCTCCGCAAGCTTGAGATGGAGCGAGAGCTCACCAATTAACCTCAGGTCACAGAGGAAATGAAATACAATGAAAAAGACATCAGTGGTACATATGGTAGTGCATGAATGCAAGCTGATGACCTCAAGCGAGGAACAAGGATACAGAAATTTAACTCCTCACAGTACCCCAGAACTTAAAACCAGTCCTCTTGGATGGCTCATTCTCAATATATAGGATAGAATTTAAGTCAAGTCTATAAAAAAAAAAGAAAAACAGAAAAACGTTATGTTTTGAATGCTGACATGCTCGTCAATCAGCAAGACCACGAGTTCTATGATACATTTTGGTCAAAGTTAATTCATGCTGGTTAGTGCCCGTCTGTTGTTTTTTAAACCAATGTCCAAAATACAACATAAGCTGATCTTTGCTGGTCTTCAGCAGGGAAATTCATTAAAAGTCATATTTTGTGTAACAAACCTCATACCCATCCCACCACCAACAATATAAAGACAATGCTTTTGGACAGTGGTTTGGAAAGCTTTACCAGCAAGACCATGTGAGTTCACCAGCTAAACCATCACCACACCATCAGTAGCCAGCTTAAACAAACTCAGACCAACATGGATCTCACATGGTCTTACTTTGTGACCAGCATACCAGCATCCAAAACACAACAAATGCTTTTTTGTTTAGCAGGGACATACCACATAATGTGTCAGAACGGTAACAACACTGTATGCCATGCACTAATGAACAATTTTAGAGAATTATATTCAGTTTTGGATCCTTGTTTATGCCATTTAGCTGGCAAACTGCTGTTAGAGCTGGCAGGAGAACAAGTAAGTGTTTCAAATTTGCATACATATGTATTTCAAAGATCCTGGTGTTTTAATGAGGGTAAAGGTGTGAAGATATTCCCAGGCCATGAGTAGTATGTAATTACTTATTCATTTTAAAATGGTTTTCAATTACAAATCATGAGTATAGCAGGATTAAAGGTATAGTCAGCTATGGTCCTATGCCAGGGGAAAATGCCAATTTCAGTGCATTCATATACACATGTACAAGCCAAAGAGCAGGCAGAAATGCTGCTCGACCTGCTTGGTACACAGACTCTACAGTAATAGCAAAGACCTTATTGGATCGTTCACCTCAGGTCCCAATCAGCTTGCAATGACCACCTTGGAAAATAAATGTCTAGTCTCCTTATTAGTTAAAATAGTATAGAACCAAGAAATGGCAATTCAATACGTATTATTAATTATTCTCCCTCAGGACTGCGTATTATAATCCAGTGGGACTCAGGATCAAACTGCCAAAGGGGGCCTCCACCTCGCCCATCCCCAGAGACACTGGACCCAAAGGCTACATTCCAAATGGTTATTCTTAGTACACTGGGCTTGGTTTGAGCACACTACCCAAGTAACAGTTCATATAAAGATAACAGAAACCTCTGTCACCTTAGCTGAGTCTATTCTTAAACTGAAAAAGGGAAGTACAGCTATAATTAGACAAGGAATAGGACATGAACTACAGTATGTTTGGAGCTTAGTGTTCTGTCCCAGTCTAGGGCCGGGATGCCACAGTAGGAAAAGGGCAAAGGGAAGGGAAGAAAACAGCCAACAATGCCCACCAGCACGCACAACCCTGAAGAACACACAAAGACCACAAACAAAGCAACAATCAGGGTCAGAAGCTCAGAACGTGCAGAGGTTGGCACACAATCACAAGCGTGCGAAACAGTTTGTGAAATGACTGCTAGCTAAGCAAAAATGAAACTTGCACGTGAACGTTCAAAACAAGGTTCGAAACAAGCACCTCAGAATAAGACCAAAAAAAGAAACACGGTTCAATGCATTAATCAAAATGAGCTTTCAAAGCGAACTTACTTTTAAACAAACACAAAAAGCTGACACAAAGCACTAGACACAACATCAACCAATGCTTCCATGTGCAGGCTCCAAACACATGAAAGATTAAATAAAACACAACCAAAGTATGCGCCATATAGTTGGGCAAAAAAGTATTTAGTCAGCCACTGATTGTGCAAGTTCTCCTATTTAGAAAGATGAGAGAGGTCTGTAATTTTCATCGTAGGCACATTTCAACTATAAAGAGACAAAATGAAAAAAACATCCAGGAAATCACATTGTAGGATTTTTAAAGAATTTTTGTAAATCATGGTGGAAAATAAGTATTTGGTCACCCACAAACAAGCAAGATTTCTGCCTCTCACAGACCTGTAACTTCTTTGAGAAGCTCTTCTGTCCTCCACTCGTTACCTGTATTAATGGCACCTGTTTGACCTCGTTTTTGACCTCGTTTCTGTATAAAAGACCACAGACTTTCCATTTTCAATGCTCTGTTCAATGCTCTCACACTTATGGAAAGGGTTTGGCTTAAATCTCACAATACAATGGCCCTGTTCCATTCACCCACTTCCCTTAAACACGGATCAGTCCCCGTCCGTTCCCCTTTGCAAAAAAACAGCCCCCAGCAGATGTTTCCACCCCTATGGCTTCACAGTATTATGGTGTTCTTGGGATGCAAACTCTCAGGATTCTCTTCCTTCCAACAAATGAGTTGAGTGTTTTCCAAAAAGTTTCTATTTGGTGTTCATTCATCTGATCACATATATTCTCCCAAGCCTCTTGTAGATCATCCCATATGCTCTCACTGGCCACTTCAAGACGGGCCTGGACATTACTGACTGGCTTAAGCATGGGACAACGCGCCTGGCACTGCAGATCTGAGTCCTCTCGCGTAAGTGTGTTACTGATGGTATCCTTTGTTTACTTTGGTCTGAGCTCTCGCAGGTCATTCATCAGGTCCCTCCATGTACTTCTGGGATTTTTCTTAACTATTGCTCTCAACAGTTAATTTATTCAACCCAACCTGCTGCCTGTTGTAGATTCACTCTTTGCAGCCTTGCAAGCCTGCTGGACAGGTCTTACAATTTTCTTCCTGTGGCCTTTGACAGCTCTTTGGTTGGTCTTTGGCCTTGTTGAGTTTGGAGTCCCTCACTGGTTGAGCCTCTTTTTTATACAGATAACGAGGTCAACCAGTGCCATTAATACAGGTAACAACTTGGAGGACAGAAGAAGCTTCTTAAAGAAGAAGTTACAAAAGGTCTGTGAGAGCAAAATCCTGCTTGTTTTGTGGGGTGACCAATACTTTGTTTTCCACCATGATTTACAAATGAAATTCTTTAAAATCTACAATGTGGATTTCCTCCTAGATTTTTTTTTTTCCTTTCCCTTTTTCTCATTTTTGTCTCTCATAGTTGAAGTGTAGTCTATGATGAAATACAGACCTCTCTCCTGTTCTAAGTAGGAGAACTTGCACAATCAGTGGCTGACTAAATACTTTTTTGCCCCACTGTATAACATCCATCCTATCAACGGCTGTTCGCTTTAAAGGCAGAGGTCTTAAAATAAACTATGTGACTATGGTAATGTCTGGTCAACGTCCATTTTGCTCAGCTTCCTGTTTCACAGAACGTAATGCGGACATAAAATGGCACATACCTGTAATTCAAACAACCTGAGCACAGGTCGTCTCAATTTGTAAGCACACTCATGGGTTAACCCACATCATGCATAGTCACTGTACACTTTTCCAGAGCCTGATATCAAAAAGGAAAGTGACAAGAGAGCAGCAACCCAGGTGGGAATTCTTCTTCTCATATTGTAGAATAATTTCCTCTAAATGAATGCACAGTGATGAGTTTTCTGCATGTCCTATGGTAATGAGAGAAACACATGTTCTCTGAGCTCGTTCAATAGCAGAGCTTTCACACTGACAGGACTACACCATGTTTTACACATGCTATGTCCATATGTGCAATTTGGCAGGTATATGTACAGCACTAACAGGCTAGATATAAGCTCTTCTGTCTCTTATCTTCTGTTACATATGACAAATTAATTACTTCAAAACCAGCTGTTGTGATCCCTAGGATTAAGAAGAAAAGAGAGAGGACTGTTACATTTATTAAGTCATTCATCTTCAGTACCTGATTCATTTCAATCAGGGTAATACCAAATCTGGAACCTCCCCCAAAAACACTGTTGTAAGGTGAGAATACAGCCTGTTAAAGGTGCCAGTCTATCACAGGGCATCACTTACTTACTCATTCCCTTACTAATTCACACCTATGAGCAATTTAGTGTCCCACTAGATATACGAATGCAGGTTTTGGGAAAACCAAAGTACCCAGAAGGAATATACACAGGCACTGGAAGAACATACCAAACTTCACAGATCATAACCTGAGATGAGGGTCAAGCACTGGTTCTCAGGACACTAGAACTAACACTGTCTGTGGTCTGTTTTTATGTAATCCACTTTTGTTTGATTTTTTGTATTGCACTTAATACTAGGGGTGGGCGCTATGGTAAAAATATTATATCACAATATTTAAAGACATTTTCCCGATACACGATATTTATCATGATACATGCGATTGCAGAGAAAATGCATCAGTAGCGACAGATTCTTAAAAACTACTATTTAAATACAACAGGACTTATTACACTCTGCATGCATATTGAAACATGCATTTTTTCAGTGGTTCTTTTAGGCCCTGAGGAATATGCTCAGAAAGATAAGAATGACAATAACAAAATTTATGATGATATGATCATGATATCATGATATTAATAAATATTGGTCATATTCCCACACTTACTTACTACCATCTACCAAGACTACAACAACCTACAAGACATTTAATTTGCAACTGCCAACAACATTCCTTTTTAATAACCATTAGCATATCGAAAACAGTTTTTATTTATTTATTTTAAATATATTCAACATTGTGCACAAAAAGGAAATAACAAAAAAGCAAGATCCAGTCACCAATTGCAACGAAGGTCAGATGATGACGTAACGTTTTTAATATTCTTTCTTGACTATTTATGGTTTTTGGCAACAGGTTAATTACACTATCAGAGACAAAGGCAAATTATGTAAAAGCCATAACGAAGAAAATAGCAATGAAACATAAAATTGTACTTAACAAAATCAACAACACCCCAGTCAAGCATTTTAAATGAATAAAAAACAGCCCAATAACTCAGAAAGTGCAACATTCTTATATTTTATTCATGTAATATTTATTTTTGGTTATCTTACTGTGGTTTATCTGGCACTGTCACCTTAGGCTTTTGCTTGTTTAGGCTTTTGCGTCAAGACGTTTTGTAAAAAGCTGTTTTTGACATGCTTAACTCCAAAAGGCCCTACATAGCTCCTTGGAGACATGACAATTGAACTATCTGCATTTAAAAATGGTCTATATATATATAGTATTATATATATCATATATATATATATTATATATATATATATATAGACATTTTAAAATGCAGATATGTTCAATTGGTCAGGGCCTTTTGTGCAGTTATACATACATATACCTATCTAGAATATATATATAATATATATATATATATATATATATTATATACACACACATAACAGGTAGTTCCTCGACTTACACGCGATCCGTTCCTAGGTGGTGTCGTAAACCGATTTTCGGTGTAAGTCGGAACATATGTACATACTGTACATAAATAACATCATAAATAACATACTGTAAGCACATATCCTATCCTAACACAGTAATTATCGGAAAACGAGCCGCGTAACCGTGTATTCTTCCGCCGCGCACACCAAACACGAAGTTCGCGTTATGACGTTTACGACACAAGACCACTTAAGTCGAAACAAGGCTTTATACAGTAAATGGGAGATGCGTCGTAACCACGAAACGTTGTAACTCGAGACCGTCGTAACCTGAGGACTGCCTGTATATATAAAACATATATATATATATATATATATATATAGATAACATCGCCCTGCATGTGTATTTACTCTATTTTCAGTGGTCATTTAATACCAAAAATGTTAATCTATATTTCTGCTACGGGGCTAGAAGTTAGTTTTTTGTTTAGCTTTTTTACAATTTCATTTGTAATACCGTTCCCCCTACCCAAAAAATCAGATGTTCTTCCGTCACAAGCGTGAATGATCAAATGACTTTAAAATGCATAATTGTTTTGAAAAAAAAAAAAAAAACAGAACAAAAAACAGTGGGGGGTTGGGGGTTGCGGGTTGGGGGTTCGGGGTTGGGGGTTCGGGGTTGGGGGTTCGGGGTTCGGGGTTCGGGGTTGGGGGGGGGGGGTCTCACTGAGTGCAGGCCTAATGCTCTGATCTTAGGATCACCCCTGATGACCTCTGTCAGTGATGAACCAGTAGCCTTGGTTGAAGGAAGGACTCGAGATTTGACACATGCTTGACCTGGTCTCAAAATGGAAGAGAGTAAAATCAGTACTGACATACATGTCTCACACATGAGCACTCACACATTAACAGTCTGTCTTTTACTGCATGAAAGAACACTTAATAGTCCCAGAAGTGATCTGTCAAAAAGAGTCTTGCAGTGATTCGGGTAAATGCTATCCAGTTCTTCATAATAAAACCTGTAGCCTTTGATCATGGATGCACTTGAAAGACAGAGTGACTGGTTTCATATGTACTGCAGAGGAAAAGGACTAAACTATCCACCCCCTCCACTTGAATGGTAATTGTCTTGTGTAAAGAACCAAATACAATGACAAAAGCCTATCAAGAACCTTGCCCTGCCAGAAACGTTATGCTCTAAATACACACAGACAATCTGTTTTATTCAATAATTCCTGAAGCCGTTAGGGTGTTCCGAATAACTATTTATGACAGGAAAGTGAGCAGGTTTTGAGTGTGTATGTGTGCTGCTGTTGGGTGTGTACATTACACTTGGCTGCGTTCATGCACGGCCATGAGAATGCCTCACAAGTAGAGTCTGGCTACATAAACTGCAAACCTACAAAATAATTTTTAACTGATCGTCTCCATAACATGCTTCACTCCCTAGTACAGACTGCCAGGGTGCAAATGCATTAGTCACTGAATACTCCAACCTCAATGAAGACACACACTTCCTTTAAAGGAAGCCTCCATGCATAACAGCAGTCCATAAAAGGCTCCCCACAAGCTTGCATACAAACCAAAGGCAGACGCATTTGATATGTTTCTGGCAGTAATGAACAATCTGAAAAGAGACTGGCCCAAAAAGCAATAATTAAGTTCTTTAATGCATAATTGATGTAAATGCACATGCTGTAGCATTAGCGAGGTGCAGACTCACTCAAATGTTGTTTGACCTGTGCACTTGCATGCTGTGATAATGGATTTGGAGAGCGCAGTCAGGGTCACCAGCTGCTCGTCCCCCATCAGTCTAATTCCTGTCAGGTATCATTAAGCACTATTCACCTATTTCAGCAAAAGAATCTTTTAAAGCTGCACCTCTCAGAACTAGATATGTGTACATTTGTGACTAAAATGATTCTGCGTGAGTACAAGTACGAGTACGACTGCACATAGGTCAACTTTATCCATCACCAAAAGAGCACACTACAGGCGTTTCCTGAAAACATTTGGATTGGCCTAAGCTGTTCTTCCAATAGTTATAAATGAGCCTGAAAAGGAAAGATGGGGGATCTTTATATACAGGTATGCACCGTTTAATGTACATTTGAGCTTAAAAACTATTAACAGCTGGCCACCTCAACAGCCAGTCAACACTGTGGACTCACTAGCAAAGGCAGGAGCTAAAGAGCAGAAGTCTGTCTTCTGCATTGTTGGTCTCCATCAAATGAAAAAGTAACAGGTCTGTCATGCCATCCTGTTACAACTTTCCCCTAGACAGGCTCGTAACAGCCCATTACTGTATTTTCTATAATTATTGCGAATTTCCATCAATTACAAAATGTTTAGCATGTGTATAACAGCTTAGACTTCAAACGCATAACGATTTACTATTACGTATCATTTCCATGCAATTTTTGTGAGAAAATACCCTTTACAATTACAGTAGCTTAAAAAGACTAGGTGACTAATGTAACGACTGGTCAATGTCCATTTTGGTCAATGTCTTGTTTCACAGATTTCACAGAAAAACCTGTTTGTTTGAAATTAGGGATTAAGATCCATAATTTCAATCTATGCCTGTATGGTGTACCAGTCTACATCTGAACAATCAACCACTGTGGGACTGTGGTAGAATAGTAGGTAAGGTACTGGACTATGGACCAGAAGGTACAGGGTTCAAACCCCACCTCTGCCAAGCTGCCACTGTTGGGTCCTTGAGCAAAACCCTTAACCCACAATTGCTTGGATTCTAAGACTGTATAACTTGTAAGTCGCTCTGGATAAGGGTGTCTGCTCAATGTTGTAAATGTAAATTCAGAATTGCACTCTCTGTGCCTCTTATCTAATGCTTTTTTGAGATGATTAATCATTAGATTCTAAAAGTATGTATTTATATAAATATATTCTATGTAGTCAGCCATGCAGAACAGACAGCAATGTCTCAAATCAAAAATCTGGTTAAAAATATAGAGAAAGGGCTAGGAGATGCAGCCATGTACTGTGAAACAGTGTTCATTGTTCTGTGACATATCTTAACTGTCTTGATTTCCTGAGACGTTAGCGACTAGATAAGTATATGTATTTCTTGAGAAGTTAGCAGATAGAACTAGAAATGAGTGCAGTGTGGAAAATCCTGGGTGTGGCAAAGTGGAACATTTGGGATTTAAAACAGGTTGGGTTTTTTATACGAGACAAAAAGTGGTTCGTGGAACTCAATGGGGAAACCTAGAGGCAAAAAAGTTAGGGAGTAAAATTTTTAATTACATTTTAAATTACAGTTCTTATTTAAGATTTAATAAATAAATAATTTAAAAACAATTATTTACTATTTAATAAATAGTAAAACAGCATGGCTACTACTCTCTAAAAGTTCAAAGCTCAGCGGTTCACTCATTGGGAAATTAGAAC